>JAJMDJ010000006.1:0-93558 GCA_030573495.1 Hanseniaspora nectarophila
TTTGTCCAAATTCTTTAGCTTAGCGGAATCTTGAATAAACTTTTCTATGGTAGGAAGTTGAACATTAGGTGTGATGAAGTTGTTGTTCAAAGCCTTTGTGTTCATTTCAGATTGTATCAATGGAGTTTCAATGTTTTTCAAACTTAAATCAACTTGTTGCTTGATAGGAATGGTCTTTAGTGCTTTGATTTCTCTCAATTCATTCAATCTGTTGTTCTTTCCGTTGACATAAGTTGAAATCAATGGAGCTATACATGGTTCAATATAAGCAGGTTTCCATTTAGCCAAGTAATGAGCATCTGTGTAGTTTTCAAAAACACTCTCGTTTAAAATCTCAATCTTAATAGTGTCATTGACTTTCTTTGGAATGGCTAAGTTGTTGGTTTTGAATTGAATGCCCAAGGAATCTTCTTTCTCATAAACAATTTCTCTTCTGGCATTGATCTCGTTTTGAGAAATTTTGCCCTTTAGCTCAATTGCCTTGGTAATCAAGTCTGTTGAATTAATCTTATCCAAAGATTCAAATGAGTTTAAATAATCAGTTTTATTTTCAAAGTACTCCAAAGTCTTCAAGTCCTTGGAATCATGGTTCTTAAAAACATTGAAATCAATCATATTACAATTATTCTTTTCAAAGTTTGGCATAATCATTTCCTCATAAATCAATCTAGGTATGTTATACTCAATTTCATTAGTAGTAGTGTTGTAAACATCAGAAGTATTGTTTCTAATATTATGGACATTGTTACCGTACTTACTGAATGAAAATGATGATGCGATATTACTGGATTCAAACAAGTATGGATGGTTACAGACTTTTCTGAATTCCATTACAATGTTCATTAGTTTACCTGCTTCTTGGCCTGGACCAGAGCTGCTTGGGGCTGGAACATCAGGCTTTTCACCGTTTTCAATTGCATTTTGTCTTTGTTGCTGTTCCAAGGCTTGTCTTTCAATATCTTCGTAGTCACCATTCAACCCTAACTTCAACATTTCATACATCTTCTGTTGCTTTAATGTCAAGTCACAAATGATATCAATTTCTATCTTATCTTCCAATTCCTTTTGGACATTCTTCTTGACTCTTCTCAACATGAAGGGCTTCAAAATATCATGTAATCTTAGTAAATTGGCAGAATTCTTAAAGTTTGAATCACTATTGAAGATCTTGTTGAAGTTGTCAATGGATTGGAAGAAATTCGGCATGATGAAATGCAACAATGCCCACAATTCTTCAAGGTTATTTTGAATTGGTGTACCAGTCAATAACAACTTGTTTTTACAATTGATGTTCAACAAATTCTTCCATCTTTGAGATTGGAAGGACTTGATGGCTTGAGCTTCATCCAAAATCATATATTGCCATTGAAGTTGTTTGATGTATTGAATGTCATTGACCATCATTTGATATGATGTGATCATAATATGGAATTCTGACTTGTCCTTATCATAAATCAAATTTTTTCTGTCCCAGAACTTTCTCAATGTCTTTCTGTCTGAGGCAGTACCCCAATAAGGCAAAATTTTGAAATCTGGAACGAACTTTTGGATTTCTTGAACCCAATTGTGTAGTGTTGATACGGGTGTAACAACTAAGAATGGACCCCAGATGCCTTGGTTTTCAGCCAAGTTTGCCAACATGGAAATGGATTGAACAGTCTTACCCAAACCCATTTCATCAGCCAAAATACCATTAACGTTCATAGAGTATAAAGAATTCAACCATCTCAAACCATTCAACTGGTATTCCTTTAATGTACATGCCAAAATGGAAGGTTGCTCCAAATTTTGGTCATCCTTTGTCAAGTTAGGATTAGTGAAGTTCAACTCAGCACCATTCATGTTTTCATGTAACTTGTTCTTGGCAGCTTCTCTGGCCTTCATGGCAACAGCCTCATCATCTAACTCATCAAAGTTCAAGTCGTTCATATCAGCAGCGGCATCTCTTTCTTCAGATAAAACATCATCATTTCCCTTTTTGGCAATGAAAGAGGAGACAATTTCGGATTGCTTCAATAAGAACTCCAGTTGTTTGTTTTGTCTTTCTTTTTCCTTCATGTCCTGTTCACGCTTGGCATTGTCCAGGACTTCTCTTTCTCTCTTCCTCTTGTTATCCTTGTCATCTCTGATGTTCTTCTTCCAGTAAGAGGACATTTCTCTTAAACCTCTTCTGGCTCTGATTTGCAAGTCCTTGAATTGTTTGGTAGTCTTCATGTTCCACTTCTTAGATTCCTTGTTTATTAACTGTGTAAGCTTCTTGGCATTGGATTTTCTTACCTTGGTGATCAACTTCATGTTTCTTGTTACTCTTGAAGCATCTCTTCTGGAGATATCTCTCCAAATACCAAACAGTGTATTGTCGTAGTATTTTTGCAATGAACGAGCTTCCTTTGCAGATAGCTTCATACCATACTTCAACAATTGATCAGGTTCATATTCATTATTAGAAACTTCAATAGCTGTTTTTGTTGGCTTTAAGTCATCCAACTCAATGTCTTGAGAGTTGTCAGCATTCATGGAATTATCAGCATCATCTTCAGTTCTTGGTTTTCTGACATACTTTCTCTTCTTTTTAGATTCATCATCATCCAAATCATCTTGTTCAGGCTTCTTGATAACTCTACCTCTTTTGGTTCTGTCTTCCATTGGTGTTTTGGCCATTTCCAAAGATCTCACAAGCTTACCAGCATGTTTTTGAGAAAAGGTAAACTTCATCATAACTTCACCGTCTAATTCACCTGAAACAGATGGTTGTGTGAAATTACAAATGTGTGATTGTGTGAAGGTTCTTACCTTTGTACTTGAGGCCTTTCTTAAAGCTTCAAGTCTTTGGTCTCTCTTTTGACAAGCCTTGACAGCCTTAACAACCAAGTTTCTGTTTAATTCTTGTTCTGTTTTAGGTCCTCTAATAAATCCGTTTGACATTATAGGAGTTTCGTTTGTTGTGTTTTCTAATTTTAAAACAACTTCTTCAACTGGTTCCAGTCTAGGAAGACGAGGCTTTGGACCAGGCTTCTTTCTTATCTTTACAGGCATTTCAGGTTCACCTTCGGCCGTTGGTTGAGATGCATCGTTATTGAGTCTAGGTCTTTTGTTATTGTTTGTTTGTATTGGTTCAATAGATGTTTCATCTTGATCATCATCGTCTATATTCTCAATATTGGAAAACAAATGGGATGAGTTTTTCACTTTGTTGGAATTCATGACTTTTTTCAATTCAGCTAGAGTTTTAATGGCTTGAACTTGTGATATTTCCGTATTATCATGCAAAACACTATTAAACTCATCTTTTATATCATTGATATTTAGTAACAGAGATTCAACAATCATATCAGCAGTATCATCAACAGCATGGTTGAATTCTTTATAATACAGATCGAGTAGTATTTTGACTAACTTTTCATCTATGAATGATAATTCCTCATCAGAAAAGACAATATTTTCATATGAAAGCCTATCCATCAGGGTATTTTTAAAAGTAGTGGTGATGTCTTTTATGAAGTTTAAGTCATAAGAATCCTCGTGTGATTCCTTGTATGCTTCCAAGCTGTCTTTCATGGTGGCGTTGTATGCTTGAAAAGATTCCCATTCTTGTAATTTGATGTAGTCGTAATCTTTTTGGGTTTGGTTATTAATGGCTTTATTTTGAATGAATGGTTTTTTATGGTTATTGTATAAATCAATTAAATTTGGTTTTATTTGATGACCTTGTTCATCAGCAGGAGTATCCATCTTGTTTGGTTCTAAGGTTTTCAGTTGGTTTGTATTACAAAAAAAAAAACAGAGTTTAGAAAATATTACAGAATAGACAGCGTGTGTGTTTTTTATAAAACTCAGTCTCAAGATCATACTTCAAGGCAAGGAAAAAAAATAGACGAAAATTTTTTTGTAGTTATGATTTTAGTTTTTGTTAAGCCTTTTTTTTTTTTTTTTTGGTTAACATAGAGAAAAAAAAGAACTGGAATGTTACAGCAACAAAAATATTGTAGTGAGATATTAGTGTGTAGTGGGATTGCACTAGTTGTTTGATTTATTCAGAAGATAATTTATTGTGGAATTATCTTGATGTATATGAAGTACGTTTATAAAGTTGAATAGTGAACAAGAAGTAATGAGGTACACGAAATATGTGAATAAATAAGGTTTTAAAAAAATAAATTTGTATTATTTTGAATATTGCAATAAATAATATATTAATCGTAATAAAAGTAACTTATACCTTTGTCAAGATAAGACCATGTTGTGTAATGAACCAATATCTTGACTATTTAAAAAAAAAAAAAAAAGAAAAATATTACTGTAAAAGGGCTGTATTCTTTCCCCCCAAAAAAAAAGCGTGTTATTAGTAATTTTTTAATTTTTCGCGTATCATCTTTTTTAATGGTGGTATATCCGATACGGATATATCCGATCAGAAACATTATATATCCGATAGATTATATATCCGACTTTTTTTGGTATATGTGTCGGGCCGTAAAACAGTACCAAAAAAAAATTATTAGGTGACGGAATGTTTTTAATAAGTTGCCCTTTTGCAATGTATCACTCATATTTTCTGTGTGTGATGATTCATCCTTTATTTTTTTTCACTAAAAAACTGGAAAATTTTTTTTTTATACATATCAAAATATCAAATTACTCACAATTTGTGAATCATAATAATGTTTATTTACAACTTATCAAATACAAACAACATCATAAACCAATCTAAAGATTAATATATAATAATAAAATGTCTACTTTCGGTACTGTTTTCAAAGTCACCACCTTTGGTGAATCCCACTGTAAGAGTGTTGGTTGTATTGTTGATGGTGTTCCAGCTAACTTAGAAGTCACTGAAGCCAAGTTACAAGTCCAACTAACAAGAAGAAGACCTGGTCAATCCAAGTTAACCACCCCAAGAAACGAAAAAGACAAGGTTGAAATCCAATCTGGTTGTGAATTCAACAAGACCTTGGGTACTCCTATTGCCTTGATTGTCAAAAACGAAGATCAAAGACCTCATGACTACAAGGGTGATGGTATGAACGACTTCCCAAGACCTTCCCATGCTGACTTCACATACCTTTCCAAGTACAACACCAAGGCTTCTTCTGGTGGTGGTAGATCTTCTGCCAGAGAAACCATTGGTAGAGTTGCTGCTGCTGGTGTTGCTGAAATTTTCCTTGAAAAACACTGCAACATGGAAATTGTTGCCTTCACCTCCCAAGTTGGATCCGTTAAGATGAATGGATTTGAAGATTACAACAACTCCAAGGAATTCCACCACATTTTGAATACCATCACCAGAAACAAAGTTGATGCTGCTGGTCCAATCAGATGTCCTGATTCCGATGCTGCATTGAAGATGGTTGAAGTCATTGATGAATATAGAGGTAACCACGACTCCATTGGTGGTGTTGTTACTTGTGTTATTAGAAATGTTCCTGTTGGTTTGGGTGAGCCTTGTTTTGATAAACTAGAAGCCATGCTAGCCCATGCCATGCTATCCATCCCAGCCTCTAAGGGTTTCGAAATTGGATCAGGATTTGCCGGTGTTGCCATTCCAGGTTCCAAGCATAACGATCCATTTGTTTACGACAAGGAAAATAAGAAGTTGAGAACCTCCAAGAACCACTCCGGTGGTATCCAAGGTGGTATCAGTAACGGTGAACACATCTACTTCAATGTTCCATTCAAGTCAGCTGCCACCATTTCCCAAGAACAAGAAACTTGCACATACCAAGGTGAAGACGGTGTTTTGGCTGCTAAGGGTAGACACGATCCATGTGTTGTTCCAAGAGCCATTCCAATTGTTGAAGCCATGGCTGCTTTGGTTATGGCTGATGCTGTTTTGATGCAAAAGACCAGACAATAGATATATAGAGTGTATTACCCAAAATGAGTTATTTTAAATTTTTGTTATAGCATTGTTAACGTGTGGCTGATTTCGAGTGTACGCTCTTTTTCTTTTTTTTCTTTTTTTTACGCCAAAAAAGATGAAACTAAAAAAAGAAATCGATGCTGAACTGGGGAAAAGAATAATGCGTAACTAAGGGAGATTTTTTTTTAAGCACTTGTAAACAAAAGCTCTAAATTGATTTGGTATAACAGGCCAAATATATATTGCTGTTAAGGTTTGTTGTTGTTGTTGTTTTTTTTTTAATATATTTTGAGGTTTACTACAATAATATTTATTATATTTATAAGAACCAAAGAAAAGAATCAAACCCCATATACATCACCATTTTTTTTTTAGGTTATGCCACCAGCAACTGTAATGAACTCTAAAATATACCAACCTTCCCATATATCTCCTATCCAAGAAAATAGCTCTTCTCAATACCCAGATAAGTGCCCGTTTGCAGTCAAAGCAACATTCTCATGGTCTGGGGAAGAGAAATCAGACCTAGGGTTTCTAGAGGGCGATGTCATAGAAGTTATGAAAGTCAAAGGAGAATGGTATTGGGGGAAGCTGTTGAGAAACAAAAAATGCGGAAGTTTCCCTTCCAATTACGTTCAAATAATCAATCTGCCATCAAATAGAGATCACCAACAAAGTAGATTAACAAAGTTGAAAACATCATCAAAAAAATCCACTTCTCATTCAGATAAGGTTCTCACCAAAAAATTCTCTTCAAGCCAAGGTGAAATCCCACAACTTGTTAGCAGAAGATCATATAGAACAACAGAATCAGCACCAACAACACCATCCATTAATAGAAACGCAGGCGAAAGAACAATCAATTCTAAAAATAGCTCCAAAATCAGCATCCATAAACAAATGAACCAAATGTCATTGCAAGATATATCCATGGCATCTCCAAACGACAGTCTTTATAAAGAAAAGTACTCCTCATTGGCTTATAATATATCATACCAAAAGGAAGCTAGTCCTCAAATATACATGAATAATATGTCTCCACAAAAAAGACACTCACATGCCATGTCCATCACAACATCTGATGAAAGTTACGGTTCTTCTGATGTATCCAGTCATAGCAACAACGACCATGTTGATTCATACTTCAATAACATTACTCATTTCAATGAAACAGCAAACACCAACAGCTCATCAATAAACAACAGCATTCTTTTGTTGTCCAACTTCAGTGCTACTTCAGCAGGTTCTTTTGCCAGACACAAGTTTGCAAAGTCATTCACAGATTCAAAGATGAAGCAAGACCTTCCAAATGCTGCTGTTGATCTTGATTTTACCTCCAGCTTCATTGCGAGTGGCGGCAAAAAATCAATAAACAAATTTTTCGGGAATACCCCGGAGCTGCCAAGTTTGTCTCAAATGGTCAAAAAGAACCTTAATTCAAGTGATATTAGCTTTGGTGCTGAAAACGATGAAAGCTTGCAGCAATGGGCATTTGTAAACAAGTTCTTGAATAGAGGAAATAGTTTGAATGGAAGAGAAAAGTATGATCGTAGAATGAAGTTCTTGGAATCCGGACTTGATACAGACTTGATTTTGGAACCACACTTGCAACTCCAAAACAAAATTTCAGAAAACCAGGTTTTATCAAATAACACAGGACAATCCGGTATTAATGAATACTTAAGGGATATGGACTTTGAAAACTTTGATGAAAAGGTGATTGCTAGAACCAAAAAAGATGGGGTTTTGTCAGTAGAAAGTTTTGCTTTGAACAACTTTGGTCATAGATACATGAACTCATTGGAAAGAGTAAGGGCTATTTATGTGTTCTGTACTGAAACTTATCAATTGATTGATGACAACGGATCAACTGACTTTAGAAAACCGGCTACAAACTTGGACAAGGTTCTTCACAGAAACTACTGTACACCTTATGAACTAACCTGGTTGTTCAAGAAGTTGACTAACCATGTTGGTATCAAGTGTGACATAGTTATCGGGTTTTTGAAGACTCCGGACAGAGACAACCTGGACTTCCAATTAAACCACTGCTGGTTGAGCTGTGTTATCAAAAACGAATACCGTTTCGTTGATGCTGTTTTAGGTAATGTTTCCAATCCTATACATGAATACGTTAATGATACACCTTCATTAAAGTGTGAGGACTTTTATTTCTTGACTGAACCAAAGAAGTTGATATACTCACATATTCCGTACAAGACCAAGGACCAGCACTTGACTCCAGAAATTGACAATTTGGTTCCAATGTCAATGCCTGTGGTTTTCCCAAGCTACTTCAGAAATGAACTGGAATTCTACCGTTTTGATAACTCATTGTCGTACATGACATCAAGTGACTGTTACGAAATGTCCATTTTGATCAAAGATGACATTGAAATCTTTGCTACTGTTGTACCTGATAACAATGACGAGCAATATAAGGCTTCTTTGGATTTATCCTTAGTACAAATCAAATGGATCAAGAACAAAAGAGTAGCTGTCATAAAGGCCATCTTGCCTAAGGATTGTGCCAGCGGATCTTTACACATCCACTCCGGAACCAAAGGGTTACAAGACTCTTTGATAAACATCCATCCATTATCGTGTGTGATTCCATTGAAACAAAAAGTCAACCAGCAATCAACTATCTTGGCCGATGAGATCCAATACGAATTCGTCAGAATCACCCCATCAGTTACATCATCAAACATGGACATATACATCAAAAAGCCCCAAAATAAGATTTTGGCCTTCAAAAATGAATACAATATTCAAGTAGTCCTGCAGCCAAGTGATGGAGTCATCCAAAGCAAATCGGAACAGAAGAAGGTCTTTATGAAGTCACCTTCTGGTAAGATCTACAAAATGACCAGAACTGATCCAAACAAGAACATCGGCAGTTATGGAATCTGGGAAGCAAAGTTGAAATTCAAAGAACTGGGTACCTGGAATGGTTTGATAACTAATGATTCAGGAGCTGGCTGGTCTTCATTCTGTGAATGGAACTGTATATAATGGTTATATATTTCGGATATAGCATCTTTTTTATTAGTTTTGAATTTTTTCATTTTTTTTTTTTCCCTTGACAGAAAAAAAAGAAACATTGAGTGTTTTTGAAGTATAAAGTAAACAAAAAATAACCCCCAAACAAACTCATCATTATAATACCATAAAAATGAGTGAACAAGTTATTGGTGTTAACAGTGCATTGATGAATGACTTTACAAGCAGTTTGTGCAAATACATAAACGACATAGTTGAGCAAAACGACTCCAACAACGAAAACAAAGAAGACTACTACTTGTTCTTTATAGATTTCCTAAAGAACTTGGTTACTTCCAGTGAAAAGCAATTGAAAAACAGCATCAGTTCAACTGACAGAAACAGCGATTTGTTCCTTGAAACCCAGCTTTGGAGTTTGTTCTACCACTTGATAAACACAGACACATCATTGGTTTCTGAATTAGATAGAATTCTGAATATAAGAACATGGCTTGAATCAATGATGGAAAAACCTTCTAGACCAGCACAAAGTATCTTTGAAAACAAAAATATGTTTTTTAAGTACTTGTTTGAATTGGTTATTTCAGGACAATACGACTTAGCCATCAAAGAGGCTATGAATGCCAAAAACTTCAACTTGGCTATGATCTTGAATGGTTTCAAGGCCATTGAAATCAGTGAGGATACAGTCACAGATGGGTTGTGGAAGAACTCGGTCAAGGTTATGGGTGACGATATCAAACTGAGTGCTTATGAAAGAATTTTGTACAAGTATATCTCAGGCAGTTCTCTAACTTTGTTGGATGAACCACTGAAGGAAATAGTTGATTCATTTGATTGGTCCACAAAGCTGTTGTTCCATGTCAAAAACATCATAGATGATTATGTAGATGCCAAATCTAAGAATTATAAGTTTGATGTCAAGGAAAAACTTGAAAACTCTCTGTATGATGTTTTCTCCTCAGAAGAAATCAAAAATCCAATAAAGGACATTCTGTATTCTATAATTTCCAACAAGATGGATATTTTGATGGTTAGCTTTGAAGAAGAACTACAAGACAGTTTGAATAACAAAAATACTTCATTCTTTTACGGTAATGAGCATTTATTAAGAGTCATGGGCCAGTTGTGTATCATCTCAAGTACTATAGACAAGGATATCATAAACAAGGAAATTAAGGATACTTTTATTTCTGTGTACATAAAGAGCATGATCATAGATTCCAAGGAAAACTCTGAACCAGAAATTTTGAACTCTTTGTATGCTTACATCTACTATCTAGAACCACAAAACCAACTTGAGATATACACTGAATTTTTGAAGTACATAGAATCAACTGATGATAAGAAGAGGCAAAAACAGGCAGCTGAAGCTTTGGGTCTTCCATTCAAATCATTTTTGATGAAGATGTCTGAAGACTTGTTCGAAGATATGAAGACCAAGGACTTGGAAAAGCATGAAATTGCCAAATCACAAACCATGAACGATGATATCACCGATGAGCAAAAGGAAATCATCAACTGCATAGATTACCTGGTAGTGGCCGATTACTATGAAAGAGCCATTGACTTGTTGTTGTCCAGCATCAAATTGTTTTTGATCAAAAAATCTGTTGGTGCATTCATAGTGTTGATGGACAAGGTCGACTTGGATAAAATCATATCTATTTGCGAACTTAATGACAAAGCAGAAGAATCCCAAGTCTTACAGGACTTTGCCAAGTTGAATGTATGTTTGGTTTTACTAAAAGAATGGAATATTTATGTCAAGGACTTGGAAAATACCAATGATATAGTTGACTTCACCAGCAGACAACAATTACTGACTGTAAAATTAACCCAATGTGCTATGGAAAGCTTTGACTTTGTTCATAGTGAAGATGACAACAAGGCCTTGTTTTTGGTTAAGTGTATTTACGTTCCTTTCTTGTTCATTCAAATACACAAGATTTTAGAATTCTCTTCGGAGCTTTTACACCAACCATCATTGGCACAAGACGCCTTGGATTTGGCCAAGATTGTCACAGACAAAACAAAGCAATACCACTATTTATTCAACTCATCCCAAACATTAGAGCTGTATGTTGAAATGGTAACCAAGACTTATATAAAAGTACTAGACGAAGAATAATTTAATTTAATGTTTTTTGATTGTTATGAATTGTATTTAATTTGGCATTATATAAAAGATTATATTTCTATAAGTCAATAAATTTACATATCTTGAACAACAGTACCCTTTTCGGAAACGTAGATACCATCTAAGAACTTTCTGATATCTTTGTTTCTGGCCTTACAGATTTGTTGGACATCGGCACAGTTTTGGGAGACGTTGTCAACAGAGTTACCGGTTAAGACCATTTCATCCTTGACGTTAGCGGAGAATTCAACGGTAACACCTTCTCTGATCTTGACTAATCTGACCTTCTTGTCACCTAAGTAGTTTCTGATTTCGATGTACTTGTCACCATCCTTTTCAACGACGTTAACGTTGATTGGGAAATGCGCATAAACGTATCTCATCTTGTACTTGTAACCCTTGGTGACACCAGTGATCATGTTGGAGACTAAGGACTTAACAGTTCTTAAAGCAGCAACGTGCTTTCTGTCACCGTTGTGGACGGTTAACTTGATCAAGCTGTTGGAAACCTTGGAGAAGGTAACATCAATGTGCTTGAAGGACTTGGTTAAAACACCTCTTGGACCAGTGATCTTGACATCTCTGGACTTGACGTTGAAAGTGACACCTTCTGGGACTTCGACAGTTTGTTCGGTTTGAATGTACTTCATTTTTTAATTATGGATTACTGTTGATTGGTTATATAAAACGTTTTCTTTTTTAAGTTTTATTTCAAAAATTAGTTTAAAAATTAGAGTGAAAAATTTTCTTTATTTTTGACCAAATACATACAATTTTGGGTAATTTTTCTGCTGTGGAGTTTCCAAAAAAAAAAAAAAAAACAAAAAAAAAAGATGAAAAACAAAAAAAAGAAAATAATTTCCTATTTGGGACACCTCTTAGAACGATACATTATCTCTTACCAGCCTTCTTGATTTGTTTTTCAAGATTGTGCATTATCCTGTCCCTGTAAACAGCCATTGGATCGTCTTGATCAGTAGCAAAGAATTGGTTTCTAGGGAAGTTGAACTCTCCACTCAAATCACGAGTTCCATCTCCATCAGAAACAGCCTCTTCTTCATCAGTGAAATAGTATGCCGCATCATCTGAACTATCCTCATCCGTTACTGATGCTCCGTTTAATATGCTATCATAAGGATTCTTGTTTATGGAGTCCAAGAAGTTTCCTGAGTTCAGGTTGTTGCTGTATCTGCCCATGTTTGCGGAAAAGTCATCATAATTGATGTGCTCATTTATTTGTTCAGCCTCTATTTCATCAAATGCACCACTATCTCTTCTTCCTCCGTAGTAGTGCCCCTCTCCCTCTTCGTATTCATCTCCAAAGATCACAGATCTATCATCATCTTCATCTTCGGGGTAATCATTTCTATAATAATCCTCTTCATTAGAATCTTCATCATCTGAAAATTTATCATCAGTGTCTTGTTCGTCATAAACCAATGCACCGTCCTCAACAATTTTTAGGTAGGCAATGTTGCTGAAGTCACTCGAAAAGTCATATTCATCGCTGATTTCTTCCTTGATATACACATCATAGACATACCCACTGTCTCCAGTTGCTGAAGTATTCTTCACTTCTCTTTCCAGCTTAAGCTTCTTACCATTCTTTAGTAATAACTTCTTGGCTTCGGGATTCTTCACATTTCTATTGATGGAAATCTCCTTGGACATCAAGTCTGCCAGCATGCTGTTCACTTCATTCGGCAAGCTTTCGTCAGTGTACTTCTGGATTATGTTTTTGCTATCTTGATTTTCATCGATGTCATAAGATGATCTCCTACGTTTCTTCTTGTACACAAACTTGTTGTTTGATGTCTTTTCTAAGATTGGTGTTTGTTCATTGATGCTGTTGTCACTAAGCTTTATTCTTTTGTATATGTACTTTCTCTTTGGTTTATCTTTGTTTGTCTTTGAATCGTCTTCTTCAACGACTAAGGCTTGGAACCCTTCGTCTTCTCTCAATCTTTTAATTCTGACGTATTTAGCATCATCATTTACAGTAAGTTTAGTGCCGTCCATAGTAACTGCTGGGTGGTTGAACTATAAACTTGTTTGAGTGGTATTGGTGAAAGGATGTGGCTGTTTTTACCTAAAGAATAAAAAAAAAATGGTTATAAAAAAATAAAAAAATCCCCACTATCGGAAATAAGCAAATATTCCATGAAACATATTAGGTTTAATTAATACACACAAAATAGGAAACATGTTTTATTTAATTACTAATGAGTGTACATGTACTTTTGCAACAAGATTTAACAAAAGTAATTATTTATACTAACCAAAAAAATAACAACTATATTGCTTAATGATCAGAGACTTGGTGAAAGAAACACTTTCCAATTACATCATTCCTTCAAAACATGGATACGTATCCCACAACCACGACACTATTTTAATAACAGGGGGTTCCAACGGGTTAGGCTTAGAACTAACCAAAAGATTCCTAGAAAAAAACTTTAAGGTCATTGTTCTAGATATACAAGAACCATCACCTGATCTATATGCCATTTCCCAAAGGTTGACATTCATCAAAATTGACTTATCCGACATAAATGCCTTGTCCACCAACATACACATGAGCTTTGCATTACACGGGATAGAAGAACACAGCATCAAGGTTATGATAAACAACGCCGGGATAACCAGTGGTAAAACGTTTGAAGAAATGGACAAAACAATGATATCAAAGACCCTACTGGTGAACTACGAGTCCGTGATGGTATTGCTCCTCTCCCTTAGAAAGTACATGAACCAAGACTCATCCTGTTTGATGATGACCGTTGCCTCTGTTTTGGGGTTGATCACACCGGCAAACTTGACCATCTACGGAAGCACCAAAAGAGCATTGATAGAATTGCACAATTTCATAAGTTATGCAAACAAAATTCCGAACTCAAATGAATACCAAAATCCACGAATAGATTCGATCTTGGTCCTCCCTGGGCAAATCAATACTGATATGTTCAAGGGTGTGAAAACACCTAATTCATTGATTGCACCAGTGTTGGAAAAAGAGTGTCTTGCTAATGACTTGGTTGCGCATGTTTTGAACTATAACACTTCTTTGAATGGGACTATTTGGAGGAATAATATTTTTAACAAGAAACAAAATATCTTCTATGCACCTTTCTACGTCGGTTTGGTTCCAAACTTTAATTCTATTCCGTGGACATTCGCCAAAGTTGCTAGAAAGTTTTCAGGCATGGACCAAGCAATGCACAAGTACTCTAAATAGTAACAAAAAAAAAATTAGTATTATTATATATTCCGTATAGATACTGCAAGTTACTTTCCGACAACAATTATTTTAGTTTATTACTATAATTCCTTTGATATGTCTTGCCAGATTGATAGCGAGTTTTCTGAGTACTTGTAAACAGTCTTTTTGAATTCTTCTATCAAAGACCAGATCTCATCATCAACTCTCTTCATGAACGCATCAGTACTCTTTGTGTACACCTCCTTCAACACATACATGGTATCTTCGTTGATGCACTCTTCGTTTTTCTCCAAGTTGTCAATTAGCTCTTTCAACAGGACTATTTTGCTTTCGATGTCTTGCTTGGATGGTTGCAAACGGTTTGCATACTTTTTCTTTACGATTGTTGTCAATCCATTCCATTTCTTCATGAATGGTGAAAAGCTTATGTTTGTTGGTTTTTCAGGTGAGGAAGAACCACCTTTTTTGTCAATGCCCTCTTCAACCGGTCTAGGTTTGTTGTTTGCCTCGACTTCAGTAACAGTATCACTATTTTCATTGCTACTTGGACTTGTCGCCTTTGATGAGCTGGAATCGCTATTATACTCGGCATCAAGCTTCTTATTCAATTGCTCAAGTTTTAGCTTTTGACTTTTGATCATTTTCTTTAAAGCCCACTTCTGCTTGGTCTTATTCTTACCGTACTTTATCAACATCAAACAATTATCATTCAAATCCTCAAGGATATTCAAGTACTCTATGCACTTGAAGTATATGATGCTTTCTAAAATGCTGATTTCACGATCAATATCACGCATACGCTCCAAGCCACTGAACTTGTACCCAGGTATTAATTCATTATACACTTCTAAACACGTAATGTATTCTGTGTGTGTTTCTTGGAACATGTGGATGTTATCATTCATCGACTTTAAGATTGTTTTAAGTTTAGAGATAATTTCTTTTTTGTATGATTTCACCAGCTTATTGGTTTGGCTGACTTGTTCCTCATTTCTTTCTATGAACTTCAATAATATCTCCTCCGATTCTGATTTGAAAGTTCCTAACTCACCAATGTTGTTTTCCGATGTTATTGATGTTGAAGATTGTCTTCTTTCTTTCATGAAAGACATGTCGTCTGAGTCCTCGTCTTGGTCATTTTGACCTAATAGTTTGTTCTGGATTTGATTAGAAGTTTCATCATTTTCAACAATAGCCTCTTCAGTTTCATTTTCATTTAGACTCTCTTTTGAATATGACAATCCAAATTTGGAAAATGGTTTGGATTCAGACAAAGACAGTACCGGTAAATACTTGTAATAAGGAGGGGTGCCCAATGCATCTTTAGGGTTTATGCACAATATGTCCTTGCTTAATAACTCACTAATCAAAGGGCTATTTTTGACAAAATCTGTAAAGTTTGCGTTTTTAGGATTTAAGAACTCGTATACAATTTTGCTGCTATCATTATCAACCATATTTGTTTCAAAGATGGTGATCAATTCATTGATAAGGAAATCAAAGTAGATACATCTGTGTCTTATCAACTTAAGATCTTTTGGAGCAATGGCATCAAGATCTATGTCCTTGAGAATACTTGAATCAGGAATGTCATTGCTGTTGATCTGTTTGATTATAGGTTCTGGAGCTGTTTCATTTTTGCTGTAACCTAAAAGATTGTCTTTTAAGTGTACCAAGTTGTTGAAGCCTGAATATAGAGTCTTACTTGTCTTGTCAATAGAACTATTTGCTTGTTGTTTGACAATATCAACTATGGTTTCTTTTCTTGGCATACCAGGGAATAATACTGTGGGGTATAA
Organism: Hanseniaspora nectarophila; assembly: GCA_030573495.1. Lineage (NCBI taxonomy): Eukaryota > Fungi > Ascomycota > Saccharomycetes > Saccharomycodales > Saccharomycodaceae > Hanseniaspora > Hanseniaspora nectarophila. The sequence continues at coordinate 16,026 of JAJMDJ010000006.1, forward strand.
TTTTTCTAAGATATGATCAAGTAATTCAAAGTCATTGTATCTTCTTTTAACCACATTTTCTAGGTATTTGAGTGTGTATACATAAAAGCTTCTGTTTTCAGGAGTGTTGTTTTCTATGATTGTTTGTTTGGCAACTGATGTGATTACTATACGTTGTGGTTTTTTTTGATTTTTGTAATCATTACCAAATGAAGCAAACTTTGTTTTTTTATTTTGCTGATTGCTACCAGCACTGGTTTTCATTTTTAGTTTTCTTAGGTGATGTATTAATGGATTGTTTTTTTATATAATTTAAAAGAGTACCTTTTGTGTTTTACAAGAGAGTGTGTGTGTTTCTTATTCTGCTATAATATTTTGTTTTTTTTTTTGTTGATTGTCAAATGGTCATAGATAACAGAGATAAAAAAAATAGTTGAGAGGTCTATGTTTTTTTCTTTTTTTGCTGTAACTTTGATTTCCTTTGTGTGTGTATTTATGGGACTTTTATCCTAATCTCCTAATTAGGGTAACAAAACACAATGCTACCAATATTATTTAATGTATCGGATATAGCAGTCCACACGTGACTATGTTGTCAAAAGACAAAAAAGTAAATATATATTTTTTCTATCGCTTAAAAAAAATATATTAACACTTCTCTTATCAAGATGCTTTAGAAAAATATATATATATATATTACCCCCATATACCCAAACACAATCCTAGGAATAACAAAAATATTAAGCGATAAAATTTCAACAAAAAAATATTATATTTTTGTTTTCGTGTTTCATAACACAATTTTTTTTTTAAATACCCAATTAATAGTATCGCTTATTTTATTAACACAATAACTAAAATCACATAATAATCAAATTAAGCGATGAAATTAATAACATTTTTTATATAAATAATTATTCAACACATGTATTTATATAATGCAGAACCCTATTTTTTTTATTTTCATTCAATAGTTATATTTTTCAAAAAAAAAAACTTGATTTATTATACAATATTACAACACCATTGCAAAAGTATATATAATACACAAATATGGCTATTTATAAAGATATTACTCTACCTTCTGGTAAAACATACCAACAACCTACTGGTTTGTTCATCAACAATGAATTCAAAGAAAGTAAAACCGATAAGGTAATTCCTGTTACCTATCCTGCCACCAACGAAGTTGTTGCTGAAGTTGAAATTGCTGATCCTGTTGTTGATGTCAATGAAGCTGTTGAAGCTGCTGCTGATGCATTTGCTGTTTGGAATGATGTTCCTGCAAGTGTTAAAAGAAACTTATTCCTAAAATTAGCTGATTTATGTGAAGAAAATATCCAATTATTAGCTGAAATCGAAGCCCTTGATACTGGTAAGCCTGTTGATACTTCTGCCATCCATGATATGGGCAGAGTTGTTGAATGTATTAGATACTACGGTGGTTGGATTGACAAGAATGTTGGTGAATCATTTATTCCTTCCAACAAAAAAATCTGTTACACTTACCACCAAGCATTAGGTGTTGTTGGTTGTATCATTCCTTTCAACTACCCATTGTCCTTGATGGCTTGGAAATGGGCTGCTATTGCTGTTGGTAATACCACTGTCTTCAAGGCTGGTGACCAAACCCCATTATCCATCTTATTCTTTGCTGGTTTAGTTGAAAAGGCTGGTTTCCCAAAGGGTGTCTTCAATGTCATCAATGGTTACGGTATGGATGTTGGTGATGCCTTAGTCAAGCATCCAAAGATTGCCAAGATTGCCTTCACTGGTTCTACTGTTGCTGGTAAGATCATCCACTCAAATTGTTCTTCTGCCTTAAAGGCCTGTTCCGTTGAAGCTGGTGGTAAATCTCCAATTGTCATTTACAAGGATTGTGATCTTGAACAAGCCATTAAGTGGACTTGTATTGGTATTTTCTCCAACACTGGTCAAGTTTGTTCTGGTACTTCAAGAGCATACATTGAAGAAGAAATTTACGAAGAATACTTAGCCAAGTTGAAGGAATATGTTGAAAAGACATACATTGTTGGTGATCCATTCAAATCAGATTCTGTTATGGGACCAGTCATCAATGAAATCCAATACAAAAAAGTCATTAACTACATTCAATCTGGTATTGATGATGGTTGCAGAGTCATCACAGGTGGTGTCGAAAAACCAGCTACTACAGCTTCTGATTCCAAGTTGCAAAACGGGTGGTTTGTTCAACCAACTATCTTTGCTGATGTCAATGATGATATGAAGATTGTTCAAGAAGAAATCTTTGGTCCTGTCTTTTCATGCAGAAAGTTCAGTGAAAAGACTGAAAACATTGTGGATACTTGTAACAACTCTCCATACGGTTTAGGTGCTGCTGTCTTCACCCAAGATATTACAAAGGCCAACAAGTTTGCCAGAGATGTTCAAAGTGGTCAAGTATGGATCAACTCATCCAATGATGTTGATATGAATGTTCCATTCCATGGTGTTAAGGAGTCTGGTTTAGGACATGAACTAGGTTCTTACGGTCTAAAGAACTTCACTGCTGTCAAGTCCATCCATCTAAACATTGACAATAGATTGTAAAAAAAACCTCCTATATATAGTACTAAGGCTAGTTTTTAAATTTTAAAAAAAATTTAGTTATTTTTTTTTAAAAAGACAATAAAAAAACTGGGATTTGAAATTGTCTGCATTCCCCCCTTTTTCTCGACTCGTATTCAAAAAAAAACCTTCACACATTTTTTTTTTTTCTTGGACGACTAATCCAGCATTTTTTTTTTCTTACATTTTTGCTTTTTTTTTTTTTTTGGAAAATTTTGAAGTACATATCCACAAAACACAAATCTAAGAACACCAAACGATCTACATAGTCCTTTGTATTTGATTTGAAAGGTATATTTTTTATAAGAACAGGTATAAGTACATAGCAACTAAATTTAGCTTTATATTTTGTAAACAATACTTTTTCTCTTATCAGTTGATACATTCACAACTCTTATCTTTACTTTTTTCTTGTATATAATTCCCAAAAACCAAAAGAATTAGTAAATAGAAAAATTAAATCGGACTTTTATTATATCAACCTGCTCTAATGAACAACCAAAATATGTGGGGCGATAATGTCAACATGAATAGCTTTGAAAATCACACACAAAACAATCTATACTTCCATCAAGATCAAGTAATTGAAAACCAAAACATGAATGGTGATGACAACATGAATGATGATGGTTTGAAAAACGGTAAAACCAGAACCAGAATTCCTAGAGAAATCTTGGATGTCTTTTTACAAGAATTCAAAAACAACATATCACCAAGCTCAGAAGACCGAAAGAGAATTGCTGCTCAATGTAACATAGAAGAAAAGAAAGTCAGAATATGGTTTCAAAACAAAAGAGCCAAGCTGAAGAAGATCCAAGTCAAAATGAACAACCAAAATTATAACAATCAAGGATACCCACAAGACCAAATGATGAATAACTACCAACAGGATTACATCAATAAGGAGAATATGCAAAACGATCAAACACAATACATGATGGATGATGAATTTGATATGGACAATATCTTTGATAATGTCCCATGGGGTCTGAATAACAACTACCACTTTATAGATAGCAGTTCTGTTAGTGTTGGTGGTTGGAAAAGAGTCAAGAATGGTCACCTGCCTGAAGACTCCAAAGATCACGGAAAGACCAACTCCAAATCTATGGAGTTAGTTGAAAATTTATCAAACTTATCACCAAAATCCATTGACTCTATAATGGGAGATTCCACTGATTTGCTGTTGATAATTTCAAAAAAAAATAATGAAATTAACTATTTCTTTAGTGCAATTGCAGATGAAAAGAAGATTCTTTTCAGAGTATTCTTCCCTATCTACAGCGTCGTCAATTGCTCTATTTCTGTCAATAAAGATACTATCAATACTACTGAAAAAGATAGCGAAGATGATGATGAACTAAGTCAATTGAGTTTGATGTTGAATAGATCACCAAAGTTTGCTGTGTATTTCACAGAAGGTGAGGATGGAGACAACCAATGGAATATCTGTGATGATTTCTCTGAAGATAAGCAAGTTAGTATGTCATTCATAGGCTCTTATGAAATTCCACATATCATCACTGGTTTAGAAGACTCATTAAAGAGAATGAATAGCTTAATTTTAGAATATAATAGCAAAGTTGGTGGTATATACCATGTACCATCCAACAACAGCATGCAACACATGCAGGAAAACAACCACTTGTCTTATAAATTACAAGATGACCATATCAATTTGATGGGCAATAACAATCAAATAAACATGAATCCACAACAGATAAACAATCAAAATTTACCCTTTTTCAACAAAGTATCACATGTTCCTGATATACAACCAAATGATAACAACATTTTGAAAAAGAACATAATGTCACCATTTGCAGGCCACTCAGAAGCTGGATTTTCACCTACACCATCCAATGTGATGTCATTTTTGCAGTTGCCAGGAACACCTAATTTCTTTAATGGATCAATGGCCAACAATATGCCAAACAGCAACCAACAAACAAATAACGATCAACATTTGAACATGACACCATACATGGAAAATCCTCTACTTAACAGTGCTTTGAACTTGCAAATGTTGGAACCAAGTGAAAGAGGAAATGAAATCCCACCAAGTTTGTTACATGGAAATGACGAGCAAAAGACTGAAAAGGAGAATGACGATGACATGAAAAACTCACTGTACATAAACAGTATTTTAGATTTAAGCTAGCTTTTTTTTTTTTAATTTTTAATTTTTCAAACTGAATAAGTTACATGTTTCATATATATATTTAGTTTTTTATTTTTTTCAAACTATGGATATAAATGTATCTCAATCACTTGAGTATTCTGGAGGAACTGATGGAGGCAAGAAGTTTAGTGATATTTGATCGTTCTCGTTGGTAGTACCTTCTGCTGTGGAATGACTTGTTTCGTTTGTGTTTTGGTCATTGAAATCAAAGTGTGGTGCTGGAGGGAGCATGGCCATCTTGCGCATACCAATCGATTTCTTTCTGCTTGTGTATCTATTCACAGTACCTGCATTGTGGCTTTGGGTTCTCTTTTTGGTGAATTGGTTGCTCATGTCCGAAGAAGAACCTAATAATCCGCTGTTTTCTTCGTCATTCATGAACTCTTCGCTATCCTCGTCGTCATCAAATAGAGAATTGTCGTCATCATCGTTGTACATCTCATAGTCATCTTCATCTTCACTATAGCCTTCTTCCAAAATCAAATCATCCTTGGCGTTGTTGTATGCTGGTGGCGGTAGCTTATCACCATTGGTACTTCCATAACCCCATTTCTTGGAGTTTGCTTCAATGTAAACGAAACCTCTGCTTCCAAAGTTTACCTGCAACTTACATGGCATATTTGATCCTATACATGGATACAAGTATTTAGGTTTCCATTTTCTTATGTGTCCAATTTCGTTTTCCTTGATCTTCTTTCCGTTTTTGGTAAAGAAAACTGTTCCGGATCTGCATCTGTATCCAACACCAATCATATCACCCTTTTTGAATGTAGGCAAAGTACCTATCACTTCAATTGGCAGCTCAAATGATGTGTTCAATCTTCTGTCACCATTGGAATCATAACTCACAGAGTGATGATGACGACCAGGTAATCTGAAATCAGGATATGGTAATGTTGTTAATCCTATAGAAATCATTTCTTTTTTATCTAAAAGATTTATTTCCGTGCAATCAAAATCATTGTTCAATTCAAGTATTTTGCATTCATAGTAATATACCCTTTTTTTATAAGGAATGGGCAAATTTGTATATGTGGATACATCATAACCAGAATTGGTGAATTCAATATCTGTTTTATCAGTAATAATCACTGATCTATTTAATAAGCCACTTGTGTTATCTTGGGATGTCATATCATTCAATGAAATCAAATTAGTAGGAGATGAGGATGGTTCAACAAACTGCCAGGCTCTGGCTCCTTCTTCTTCAATGTATTGTAAAGTTTGGAATGTCATTACTGGATCCATGGTTGTTTCTTCTCCAACATCTTTCTTATTTACAACATATGGTGGGTTGGATTTCAAAAAGTCTTCACCGTTTCTGTAGTAGAATTGCTCATCAATGGGTAATTTGTTCATTTTCTCCATGATCTCATCATGGTCAAAAAAGTGAGTATCCAAGAATTTGTTTAAGTCATATGCATTTGCCTTGCTGGTATTTAAGCGAGGAATTTGTGGGTATCCATTGTAATCAGGAGAAAGTAGATCATCACCCTCAGTTTCCAAGGTAACATATGGTGATAGGTATCTGATGGCTATGTCTCTTATAAAGCAGTATAATAAAGCAATGGATATGATGGCTGTTACAATGATACCAAACATCATCAGCATGAATACAAAGAAAGCACCTAGTCCCAAGTCTCCATTTTCAAAGTTGGGATTGTTCCCTTGATAAGGTTCGTTGTCTTGTATGTTTATGTATACCATATCAAGAAGTAGTGTTGTATAGGTAGAAGGGGTGTTATTTATTTGTTATTAACCAGTAATGGTGTATTATAATTGTTAACAGAAGATACACAAAGTTTATAATAACGTAAATCTCCAAAAAAGAAAAAAAGTAGGATGATTCCATAATAGAGACACATGAGGCTTTTTTTTTTTATCCATGGGGAGAAAAAAGTAATAAAAAATTGTGTAAATCTGAATCCAGCCACGTTATTTTTAGCAAAGAAGATATTAATATACCCCCAAGAGTGATTGGGTAATAATAGTTAACAACATATTTACTAATAGTGATGTAATAACTCAAACCCAGCTTATAATCATATATGTATTCATCTATATTGAAAACAGCCAACTTTACCAATAATTCGTTATCTATGAAGTTGTAAAAAAAAAAAAAATAATTAATGAAAAATTGGCAAAAAATTAAGTATGAAGGAAGCGAGGTTCGAACTCGCGCGGACACTGTCCAACAGATCTTAAGTCTGCCGCCTTAGACCACTCGGCCATCCCTCCAAGAGATAATTTTATGAATGTAGATTTTGCATTGTCTGAATTTATAAAGGCAGAAATGAGTAGAGGAAGACAATTAATTAAACTTATTTTTATAATGATTAACTTTACTATTTCATATATATTACCAATATAGTTATAAATAATCAAATATAATAAATTTCATAAGAAAATTAATTTGGTTCATGGTTTTCTTTCTTATATATACCTAAATTTTGTTCAATGCTTGTTCAATATCATTTATTAAATCCTTAGGAGACTCACAACCAATGCTTACTCTGATTAAATTTCTTTCGATGTTAGGATCAGTCAAACATCTTAATTCAACCAAAGATTCAACACCACCTAAAGAAGTAGCATGATGGAAATACTTCAAGTTAGCAATAAAAGTTTTACAGCTTTGGAAATCTTTCAAATATAGGGAAAATACTGGAGTTGTGTGATCTTCATTGAATAAGTTATCAATAAATGATGTGTCCTCGCTTTTTTTAGCCAATTCCTGTCTTTGAGTAATAGCATGAGAGACTTTAACAATACTGTCCTTAAATTTGTTTTTATTCTCAGCTAACCATTGAACAATCTTCTTGGCATTTGAACTTTGTTTTTCAACTCTTAGTTCATATGATCTTAATGATCTCAAAAGTAAGAAACTTTCCAAGTTTCCTATATTAGTACCCAAATAAATTCTATCGTTCTTCAAAAAAGTATCAATTTCAGAATTTTTGGTAATTATACAACCAGCTAGTAAGTCTGAATGTCCTGCATAATACTTTGTTAAAGAATGCAAAATAAAATCAGGATCAAAATCCCAATGATTCTTGATTATTGGGGATGGAGCAAAAGTAGCATCCCAAACGACATAAGCCTTCTTTTCATGAGCATAATCAATATACTTTTTGATATCAATTACAGTGCCGTATGGATTGACAGGGTTTTCAATGTGAACTAAGTCACCCTCTTGCAAGTGATTAAAAATTTCATCAATGCCATTGTAAACTTTGGTTCCATAATTTCTTTCCCAAATTCTACAGATTGATTTAATACCATGGTAACAGTCTGGTAAAAATACTTGTTTTGGGTTAATGTAATTGATTATACCGTTAAATGCAGATAAACCAGAGTTGTATATAGTAGTGTATCCATCAAAGATGTTGTTTAAGTTCTTCTCTAATCTAACATTGTTTGGATGGGATAATCTACTATAAACAAAATCATGATTCAACAACTTTTCTTTTTGTTCAGAAGTTTGATCAGCCCAAGGGATCCAATCATCAGGATTTGAAGAGTATCTAAAAGTTGTTGTTACATTGATTGGTGGTGCAACATCATTTACAATTCTGTTGTTGACAACATCATCTGAGTGAATCAATAAGGTGTTGATTTCAGCATCATTTGCTTCAGAAACAAAGTCGTTTTTTGTTAGTCCCATATTTGTAATAGTATATTTTATTTTTTGGTTATATTATTATGTTAATAATAAACACTCAATAATAAGAAAATCCCTTTTAAATGTTTCCAAGAGAAGAAAGGTAAATGTTATAATCTGAAATATTCAGGGAATACTGTGATTTTTTTTTTTCTTTAAAAAAAACTGTGTAAAAAAAATATGACGATAAGTCAACTTAATCACAATGATTAGTTGTCAAATGAGATGCCGGAAATTGTAACTTTAGGAAAGATTTATATCTTCTTAAAGCATTCATCATATTTAAAGTATCTAATTAGATTTAATAGAAATTCTGATGCTTTATGAAAAAAATAAAGATATCATAAAGATAAACTTTAATTCATATCCACAGTTCTCATTTTTTGTTTACACCTAATCACGTTATTTTGGCCCTATTTGTTTACATATAATATTAATGTATTCTACTTCAACTAGCTTTAATTATTCAACAAATTATTATTATTAAAACATATATAGTTTTAAATTATTAAATGTATACAATACAGGAGAATACATTATATGTAATAATTAAAGTCATTCTGTCTTCAACCCATTCAAAGCAGTGTAATTATTAAGTTGTATTGTAGAAATAGTTGACAAAAATTACATATCATCACGTGCTCACACCAAAATTTTTGTTAAATAACATTTTTGCATTTTTCCTCGTGTTAATATATAAACATCGTCATAAGAACATCTAGTAACCACCAAAACAAACACCATAATGGTCTCCGAAATAGCTGATTCAATTCACCTACACAAGAATCAAAATTTTAAGAAGATTTTTATTATTATCTTTGGAATCAAGATCTTTTCGAATATAATTCTTCCCATTCTAGTTCCAGATTTCCCTTCAACAAAAGGATACTTCCAACCAGATGAATTTTATCAAACTTTGAATGTAAGTTATTTGAAATATACCAACAAGGCAACCTCTGAAAATATGACATGGGAATGGAATAATGACCTAAGGTCTTATTTATTCCCCTTTTTAATTGAAATGTTAGGATACAGACTATTCAACCAAGCCATACCTTATGTCATTGAACTTTATCTTTCATTCATTTCTGAGTTTTTGATCTTCATTGGAATGTATTGGAACTCTCAATTTATTTATGAATGTGTTTTGTATGTCAGATACTTAAAAAGTTATTTTCCTCAATCATTTGTTCAATTTTTTGGATTAAAATATGGGCCAATTTTTGCCATGTGTTTGATTAACTCATATTTTGATTACTATGCCATATGTTTCTTTTATAAAGTGTATTCATTAAGTGTTGGTGAAAAGATGAAGATTGATAAAGCTGTTAGTAATAAATTTATAAAAATCAGCTTTTTGATCATTACTACCAACTTTTTCAACAACTTCTTTCAAAACAGATTCTTTATCAATACCTTTGAAATGGGTTTAAATGTTATTGGATTGTACTTCTTCAACTGGGAAAATAACAATATCAATTACAAATATTTCATGATAAGCTTGGTATTTGGGTTTTTGAGTATTTTGCAGAGACCTACAAATGCTTTTATATGGGTAACTATAGGATTGTTCAAAGTTTTATCGGATTCTAAAAATACTATTTTGAATGTTAAATTTTATGGTACTGTAGTTCTAGCTTTAGCAATTGCATTAGCTACAACCATAAGTACTGATTATTACTTCTACAACAAATTCACCTTACCAATCTGGACTTTTATTGAGTTCAATTATTCTAAGAATCTATCTAAATTTTATGGCTCTTCATCATGGAACTTCCATTTATTCCAAAGTATTCCTATTATAAATGGATTAACTTTACCATTATATTTGATATCTTTGGTGAATTTTTTCCAAAAACCAACAATTGTTAAAGTTATGCATATAGCATTGATTGTAAACACTACAATGTTTAGTCTGATCAACCATAAAGAGTTTAGATTTTTATACCCAGCTCAATCTTTGTATTTATGTGTATCAATTATAGAGTACATGTTCTTGTTAGATAAAAGCAATACTTCCTATTTATCCAAGATGACAAAAAAAGTGCCAAGCTCTGTGCTTCAAATTCTGTGTGTTATTTCATACTTTTCTGGACTGTTAATAAGTTACTATAACGAATCAGGAGTTGTTGAAGTATGCAATTATTTAAACGACAACAATAAAATATACTCAAGTGTTAGTTTTTGGATGCCATGTCATTCAACTCCTGGTATTTCATACATGCCTGAATATACAAATAAACAGTGGGAATTGACTTGTGAGCCACCTTTATTTTTGATGAATGAAGAAGATGCAAGGATTGTGGAAAAGACACTTGATGAGTACATGGATGAAAGTGATATATTCTATGAAAATCCAAGGAAATGGATTGCAGAAAATGTAAGCGATAATGACCAACAGCACTTTTGGACCGATTGTATTGGAATGTTCCAAGTATTAGGAGAAGACATTTACGACGATGTATTGAAACCCCAAGGATACATTCTTGAAAAGAGATGGTTCAATACGATTCAACACTGGGACCATAGAAGAGAAGGCGATGTTCAATTATATTGTAAAAGTCTTCAATAAATAAAATAATATATTATCTCAATTTGCTATTTATACATTCCACAAGTTATTAGCAGATTTATTTTCTTCAGTTTCTATTAAATTCTTGTAGTGATCTTGAACTCTTTTTATTTTATCACCTCTTGTTTCAACAAAAGATTTCATCAGTTCTTTCCACTGTGGCTTATGTGGCAATCTCTTTTGAAGTAAACTCAAAACATTAAACCCTCTGTTTAAATCACCATTGTTAATAGAGGCATCAAATAACCCTACGTAGCAGTGGAAATCTTCTAGATGGACACCCAATTCAAACCAGTTAGATGCCTTTGATGAATCACCAAAGTAATTCATTTCCAAATTCCCCAGGTGCTTGAATGACTCTTGGAAACCCTCTACTGATATAATCTGGAAACACTGTCTGGATAACACAGGATCGTAAGTTGAATAAATCAACCCTAGTAGATAATAGGTGACCAATTTCAATGACATGTTATTTTGATTTTTTACTAATGATTCTTTCAAAAATCTCTCACAATCGTATATCTGATTATTTGATAAATATACTTTGGCAATGTTGTTATAAGTTCTAGCAATATCCATAAAGTAAAGCTGTTTTAACAAAGGATTCATAGGTGTATATTTTTCCCACTTTATCAAACTTTGTAATACCGATGGAGGTATTTCATTAACCTTTGGCAATACAGCCTCAAGGTACTTCCCATAAAACTCCAAACATTCATCATACTTTCTCAACTGAAAGTTCAAGTCACCTATATGTTTTAAAGCAATTGGATGATTTTCCTTGACTAACGTTTTAAGGTTATCCTGGGCTTTACCGCTATCAATTTCTTTTGTCTTTTTCGTTTTTATCTCATTCATTAGTTTTTCAAATGCCTCCACACTCAAGGCATCCTTAGATCCTTCTTCTATAGCTATCTTTAAAAGAATTTCTTCCACCAGATGAAAACTCTTGTTGAATACCTTATAGGAATCTTTGAACTGGATTAACGAATGCCTTAGTAGCATTAGTTCCAAATATGTTATTGGACTACCAAACCTAGTTTTATAAGATTTCAAGCCATTTTTGCCTAAAAACATGGTAGTATAAAAATCATTGTGTATCGATGTTTCTGGTAAATTTGTGATCATTTGTGATATTTTGTATCCTAAGGATTCCGTGTTTGCAGTAGCGTCTATCTTGGCGTCTTGTATAAGATTATTGGTATTTAGATGACTGTAAAGCTTTGGTATGTTGTTATATATGTCTTTAAAAACAGGTTTCATGCCATTGAAACTGACTTCTGAATCCATACTGAAGAACAGATGTTTGTAGAATTTATTTTTCAAAATCTGGCTATCAATTTTGGGCATTATTAATGAATTATCTGAATTGAATCTTTTTGATATCAAAGCAACTCTGCTACTGTTAAAACCAGTAGAAGTTAATCTACCCAAACTCTGTTTCAAAAACATATTGTATGTAAGGTAAAATTTCTTTTTGGGTTGATGAACAAAATTTGAAGTTTACATAAAGATGAGAAAAATGAATAAACGAAAAAAATGAAAAAAAAAAAAGTATAGTTAAAAAATTTGAAAAATCAAAAAAAAAAAAAACCAATATAAACTCACTACTTTTATTCATTCATTAAGGCAACTAGATCTAATGGATCAGAAGGTCTAGGGAACTCTCTTATATATTCACTTTCTAAACACTGAACTACATTCCATCTGCTTTTTGGAGACATTTCCAACATGTTAATTAAAAGATCCAAAAAGTTATCGGATATAGCAACAAATCTCTTTCTCCATTCTTGTCTATTAGGTTTAGGGTACATATACAAGTTTGTATTATAGTTGGGTAGAGCCTTTACATGGAGCCAATCCTTCTCAGTAGGGGTACCCATGACTTTGAACATAAGAGTCAACTGGTCCATGTCATCTTTACCTGGTAGGTAAGGAACTCTGATCAAAAGTTCAATTATGATTAAACCCAAAGACCAAATATCGATTTTGAAGTCGTAATTTTTGGAGCCTAGAAGCAATTCTGGGGCCTTGTACCATCTTGTTACAACATTGTTCGTCATGTTGCTGTGCGCATTTATACCACCGTCATCGTATATTCTTGCCAAACCAAAATCAGCTATTTTTATCATACCATCGTTACCTATCAGCAAATTTGCTGGCTTCAAATCTCTATGCATGATCGAAAGTCTATGTAGATGGTTGACACCTCTAAGCATTTGCAATACAATAAGCTTCAGGTCCATGGAGTTGAAGATAATGGTCTTCTTTTTGATCAACTTTTCTAAATCCATAGGTAGAAATTCCAGGACTAGGTTGATTGAATTGGTTGTATCAGTGTAAACATCAAACAACTTGATGATATTGGCGTGGTGTCTCAGTTCTTGTAAGTATTTGATTTCTCTGATGGCTGAAATGTCTATACCAGTTACATCTCCATTATCCACATCCGTTGATTGCTTTTTCATCAAATCAAGCTTTATTTCTTTGATGGCGACTTGGTCAGGAAGACCTTCATTGGTTGCATTAGATGCTTTTTTCTTTCCTAAATAAACAATGGCAAAGGTACCTTCACCCAGTTTCTTCTCTTTGGAGTAGTACTCAGCAGTATCAGTCATTGTGTTTTTGGTGTGTTTTTATGGTTTTCACTTGATTCATTATACCCATAAAAAAAAAGAGAGTGAAACGTCAAAGTGTATTTTTAACTAGAGGGAAGAAAACGTGAACAAAAAAAAAATTTAAAAAAAAAAAAAAATTGAAAATCCATCACTTTTGAATAATTGAATAGTTTATGAACACACCAAAGACCTATTTTATATAATGATGAGACTACTGCTTAGAAACACTAGATTTATAAATGCGGTGAGATTTAATCACTCTATACCATATGCCATACCAACACAAATCATAAACGCAACGCAAGAAATTGCAAACAACCTAAACAAAGCTGATAGATTGACCAAAAATGTCAATGTTGCTGAATTGAAAAGTGAACAGAAATTGTCATCTCTGTACAACAAATACCTTCAAGTAGTTGGTGAACGTAAAGAACTCCTTAGCATGATTGAGTCAGAACAACAAGAAAATGATACAGCCGAAACACAAGAGTTTATAAGTGAATGTGAATCTGAATTGGTGGATTATGAAGACAAACTCAAAGCTCTCAAACAAGAAATAGAAATAGAGTATCTATTGTTGAAGGAATTTATAACCGAAAATGAACTTTTGGAAAACTTATCTGATGGCTGTATCCTTGAAGTACGTCCTGGTGTTGGAGGTTCCGAATCTAACATATTTGCCAAGGATCTATTCTCCATGTATTTGAGATTATGCCAAGTCAAGAAATGGAACTATGAGGTCATGAATATGGTCAGTGATGATACAGGAATGGGTATAGATGAAGCAATTCTAGAAATAAAGCCTAATTTTAGTGACAATGAAGATCCTTCCAACATGTTTGACGAGAATAAATGCTACAGCTATTTGCAATTTGAAACTGGTGTTCACAGAGTCCAGAGAATTCCTCTAACTGAAAACAAAGGTAGAGTCCATACATCAACAGCATCAGTTTTGGTTTTGCCAATGTCCGAAAAAGTCTCAGATGATTCTAAAAAAGAAATAGACGAATTGAAGAAATCCAAGGATGTCAGAATAGAAGTCATGAGAGCTTCCGGAAAAGGTGGGCAACACGTCAATACAACTAATTCTGCTGTTAGATTAACCCATGAACCTACAGGAACAACAGTTTATATCCAATCGGAAAGACAACAGCATAGAAACAAAGAAAAGGCTTACCAAATTCTGCATACAAGAATGAAAAATAAGAGGGATGAGGAAGAAAGAAACCAAGATTTGAGCTTTAGAAAATCCAAAGTTAGTAATGTTGATAGATCCTTTAAAATAAGAACTTATAATTACCCTACAAATATGATATACGATCATAGATTACAGGAATTCAAATGGCAATGTTCTGTTTTGGAAAAGTTTATGAAGGTTTCCGCTGAGAATAAATGGGATGAATTGGTGAATAACTTGTACAAGGAAAATCACAGTAAACTAATGAAAGAAGTATTAGAGAACTGATATATAGATTGTAAATAGAATTTAACTTTTTTTTTTTTTAAGAAAAAGAAGAAGATCAAGAATTTAATTATCATTTATATAGTGTCTGATTTATAATTTCTTGAAGTCAATCATACGCATTGATAACTTCTCTGATTTCATTTTGATTCAAAAAATTTACCTTCATGTTGCTAATATCACTATTATCGTGAATATTCTTAATCACATCCATATAATCTTTAAACTTCTTGTATTCAATAATGCCTTCATAACAATCCAAAGACTCAATAAACTTTGTTAGCTTATCAGCCAAAGCTATATTAAGTTTACCGTTCAATACAACATTGTTGATTACCTTTTTGATTATAATTGAAGTATTAATATAGTCTATTTTGACGTAATAACATGTTAGCAAGCTATTGTTAGTTAAAGTCTTGCTAATACCTGCTAGCATACTTTTATTCTTTCCGATGAATTCATTCCATGCCTGATCATCATTCCAGTTTTGTATATAACTAGAAATATCTTTGTTTATTAAATTTTTCAAGTAAACCACAACATTGTTGTTGAAGAATCTGATTATTAACTTCTTGTACTCTATCAATTCACCCTCTAATAAGCTAACAAAATCACTATCATTGTTCAGTTTCTTAAAGTCTTCGTTGATATTAATTATGGTTGTATTTTTGTTTAATTTCAACAAATAGTCATATATCACAATAATATTCTTTAGTAGGGCTATGCTATCATTATTTTGATTAATTACTATATTCTGTCTATATCTCAAAATCAAGTTCAAAATGATCTTTTGGAAGATTTTTATTTGGTATTTTAATATAAGAATGTTGTTATTGTTCAATGACAAAAACCCATTGAAATATTTCAACAACTTTGTCAAGTAGGTGACCAAATCAGTACTTGATTCAACATCGTAAAAGTAGTTGTTGTCAAAGTTCTTAACATAATTGTCATTGATTAGAACAATCTCAAAATTAATCCACTTGTTTATAACTTCATGGTTTATTTTGCTTAATAAATCCGTATTCAAATTATATTCATTATTGAAGAACAGATCTAGATCAATGATATCGATAAGATTTTCTTGATTTATGTTGATCAATTTCTTTTCAAAGATATTCAAAATTTTTGTAATAAAAATTGTTATGTAGGCATCAGTATCATATTCTTCCAAACCCAAAGTTACTAAGTATAAATATTTGGATATGTTGTTGTTGATGTACTCTTTGATATACTTTATGTTCAAAGTTATGTCATTGTTGTTTGTAAACAAGTATGTGTATTTCATTTTAAATGATTTTACGTAGTAGTCTACGCAGTTGATGTCCATGTTTGTATTAAGTTCCTTTAGGTTTGCTATGGCATCTTGTGTTATGTTTGTTTTGTTGGTGTCCCATTTGATTTCATTTAGAATTCTGGTATATGCGCTGTTAGTGTCTTCGTCCATGTCAGTAAGTTTATAATGTATAATGTAACACTGATATGTTAATATTTATTTGTTGGTATGCTCATTGTAAGTTTTATATGTTATTAGATTATTACACCAAAATTGAACAGAAAAATAGGGTTAATTTATGATTTTAATTCTGTGTCAGTTTTTTTTCAACAAAGTTTTTTTTTTTTTTGAACTGACACGTGACTATTTCCCAAAACGGATATTCTTTAATTAAAACTCAAAAAAAAAGTACAACATAAAATTCAATCACAATACCATAAAAAAGGAGAAACAAAATAGAAAAAGTCAATTCAGTTATTGCAAACTAGTTAATAAACAAAAGAGTTTAAACCATTTACCCCAAATTATATATCTACAATGATCTTCCTCAGTCTTTTTAAAATAATACTACTCTGTTCTTTCATTTATATCACAACAGCAAATGAGAAACTCAAAATCATGAATAAAAATGATTACAATCTTGCATTTCCTTTAAACTTATCAAATACAACTACATCTTTGAGCATCAACTTAACAAATCAATATGCTACAAACCAATTACATGCCATATACTTTGATGTGATAATCAGTAATGAGATCTTTGATATAAACAACAAGCAAAAATATAAACAAAATATTAATAAACAAAAAGGCCAATTTCTAAGTTTTAAGCTGTCCCTCATTAACAATAACTCTTCAGTGTTGTTATATGAAAATCACAAAATGACCCAAAATCACATCAAGCTATTTTCCACTGTTATGATCGATGGCAATAACTTATCATTATCATTAGACTTCAACACATACTTAAAAAACTACGCATGGAACTATAGATCTTTTAATAAGATTATAAATATTAGTAAAGTAACTGTTTTTTCTTTAGGCAGCAACCCACATGAACTTGAAAAAAAGGATGACTTTCTGAACCATAATTATAATGTATTGATGCAGTTTTTTATAGAAAATATGGATGTTTATGATTATCAACATGACATATCACTAATCCTCACAAATGAATTTACAAAGAGAAATTATAACGAGAGTACCTTAGACTGGATAAAGTATACATTTATTATAAGCATTTTGATATATGGAATCTTCCAAGCACTAATAATAATTTTGGCGTATAAAAGGATTTCATGAAATAGTATATAGCATTTTTCTGTTCTATGTAATATATAAAAGAACTTTAATAAAAGATTTATTGTTCAATGTTGATGTGAACAGCTTTAATGTTGGTGTAATCTAATAAGGTGTAGTGACCGTTATCTCTTGAACCGTTACCACTTTGTTTGATACCACCGAATGGAGTATGGGAGTTAACATCATTGGATGAGTTGACCCAGACAATACCAGCTTCGATATCCTTAGAGAACTTGATGGCAGTTTGCAAGCTGTTGGTGAAACAACCGGAACCTAAACCATAATCGTTGTCATTACACTTTTCAATGACTTCTTCATAAGTTTCAAACTCAGCAATAGCCAAAACAGGACCAAAGATTTCTTCCTTGTTGATAGTGTGCTTTTCAGTTAAACCCTTGAAAATAGTTGGCTGGACGTAATAACCGTTCTTTAATTTGGAGTCTTTAGCAACGCTTTCAGGCTTTTCGGTACCACCCAAAATCAATTCCAAACCTTCCTTAATGGAAGTTTCAATGTATCCAATAATCTTTTCATATTGCTTTTCAGAAATAATTGGACCAACAACAACATTGTCATCAAATGGATCACCAACTGGGTAGTTTTCATTGACATGTTCAACTAACTTTGTGTAGAATTTCTCAGCAATGTTCTTGTGAACGTATACTTTGGAAGTACCAGAACAGATTTGACCAGAGTTGGAGAAGATACCAATGGCACACCATTCAATAGCCTTTTCAAGGTTACAGTCTTCAAAGATGACCATTGGAGATTTACCACCACATTCCAAAGACAAAGCCTTCAAGTTGGTGCTTGCCTTTTGTTGGATGATTTTACCAACAGCAGTGGAACCAGTGAATGCAATCTTGGCAATATCATGGCTGACACTCAACTTTTCACCAATATTAGGACCTTTACCTAATAAGACTTGGAAAACACCCTCTGGGAAGCCAGCTTCCTTTACGTACTTGGCAAAGACCAAAATGGACAATGGGGTTTGGTCAGCTGGTTTGAACACAGCACAGTTACCAACAGCAACACTGGCAAACTTGTTGGCCATCATTGTCAATGGGTAGTTGAATGGAATGATACAACCAACAATACCCAGTGGTTGATGGTAGGTCAACTTCAAGTTGTCCTTATCTGGGATGAAAGTGGAACCTTGTAACTTGTCGATCCAACCAGCAAAGTACTTGATGACTTCGATTAATTCACCAATGTCGTAAATGGAGTTGTTCTTTACTGGCTTACCAGAAGTGTAGGATTCAACTTCAGCAAGTAATTCCTTGTCCTTTTCAAGAAGATCAGCCAATTTTAAAAACATATCTCTCTTTTCACCTTGAGAAACATCCTTCCAGGTCTTGTAAGCTTTTTTGGCATTTTGAATGGTTGTGTTAAAGTCTTCTTCACTGGCTTCATAAACAGTAACAACTTCTTCGCCAGTGGAAGGGTTGTAAACAGTGATTGAGTTGTCTTCTGAGATAGCTTGGGTGCTTAAAGAAGAGGCAACGAATTCATTGTTGATGAATGAGGTGATTGGTTGGGAGTAGGTTTTACCAGATGGTAATTTGATTTCAATTTCAGTTTTGCTCATTATTGTAAAAGAGGTGATGGTTTTATGGAGTGTTTAGTAAGTTGTTGTGCTGATTTAAACTTTAACAACAATTGTTATTAACACTTATAAGTGTGAACTTTCACTACTGAGGGGATCTGATAAATTTTCTAAAAAAGAGACACTCAATTTTAAACAAGGTATATTTTTTGTCGCTTAAAAAAAAAAAATTAAAAATAAGGGATTATGATAAGCACTATCTTTTTTAATTATGACATCAATACCTTTAAAAACAAGTTATATTGCATGTGCTGTTGATCAGGAAAAATAAATAAATAAATGTTGTCTGTGCTATTTGCACCTTTCTATATTTCCATTTCCAAAAAGAGTATATATAGCTGGATTTGTAGAAATATGGATATAATGGCAGGGTTTTAGAAATCACCATCATATTATTTGTCGCTTATTATTAACAGTGTCCGCTTTTTTTGCTTATTAAAAAAAAATTATTTTAAAATTACATTGGAATATGCTAAAAGTGGGAGGAAGTAAACAAATATAATAGTATCATGTATTGATAAAGCATATATTGAAGTTAATAAACAATAATCAGGATTGTGTAAATAGTATATTGATACATTGTTCTTAGTATCTTCTTATTAAACTAAACATATATTTGATGATAATAGTGCAAGAATGATTGCATAGGTGCTACATAAATATATTTATATTATTATATTCTTTAAATCCAAAACTACCCATTGCTGGTTCAATGTCACACATATATCAATACATAAACAGCAAAACATTGTAATACATCTCAAATAATATGGTTTATTCTCTGTTTAAACTTACCGAAAATATTACGCGTAAAGTAACTCTTCCATATATTTCAGCTTTGTTTCTTTTTTTCAATTTTTTTTCTTTCTTCAATAGTATGTTTTCTTCGGCATAAAACCTTGAAAACAACACACTCATTACAACAATGGCTGATAGGATTCAGCATAATATTGTTCCGCATCTTATGCCAACAGCATGTGCGAATTGTAAAAAGAAAAAACTCAAGTGCTCACAAACAGATCCTTGTACAAATTGTATAAACAAAAACATTCCATGCACATTCGATTTAACCCAAAGTTTTATTACATTTGGTATCAAAAGAGATTATAAAAAAGTACTCAAAGGATGTGATGAATGTTTAAGCAAGATGTACGTTTCCAAAAGCTGGTCTTGTGATTTATTAATGCCGTGTTTCCATTGCTTGGAAAATGGCCTTGATTGTAAATACGACAAGTACTTGGGAAAAATAAAACTATATGAAAGATTTTCTTTGAAATCTGATGATGAGGATGATTTTAAAACGATAAATGATAATCCTCTGACTTTGAAGGAAAAACTTCTCAAGACATATATTCTAAACAATTATATCAATTCTGACAAAGCTGCAAATGAACAATTTCTTGAGATGTTAAATGAGAATGAAATTTTCTTACAAAAGAGATTATTAGAAGAAGAAAACGATAATTCTAATGAGGACTTTGAAATTCTTCAACTATTTCAAGATTATACATATTGGATAATGAAAAAGGCCCTTTTTCAAGGGATAATTCTTCCCAATAAGGGATACCTAAAGTCTATAACCTTAAATCAACAACACAACTATGACTCAAACGAAATTTTTGATATGTTTGATTTTTATACAATGAAAGTATTGATTACATACGCTATAGAGAACCTAGGGTTTATGTTTTTGGGACTGTTCTATGATCCTATAAACCAAATAATTACCAAACCGGACATTTTAAATAACATTTTTTCTGAAAATGGTTCTATAGAAACATTGGATTCGGTACTTGATGAATTGATTATAAGATCAGTGTGTTTGCTGAGTATACACTACATGAGTGATTTAAACTTTTATGAACTAACAGAAATATCGAGCATGAAAAAGAGCAATTACTACAATGAATTAATGAACAAAATTATACAGATTTTCAATAATGTTCAACATTTTGAAGATGTCAGAATCATTCAGACTATTTTGATACTAGCACAAACGGATTTGTACTTGAAGTGGCCAAAGAAGTTTAGCTGGATGATGAATACCTGTATCAACATGCTAAAAGTTTTAAATCTAGATAGATCGATCAGATCCTTCAAAGAAGATTATTCAGTTTTAAAATTCATTCAAGTACAAAGAAACATATACTTCAAAGTTGTGTACTTCTCTTGTTTGTTTCAAAATCAATTACAAACTTCCAACTTTGGTTTAATTCAAGAAAGACATGTCTATGACTTCAGAAGAATGCATTTGAATAATGATATTGATGGAAGCATAAACCTATCATTTGAGAACTTGCAATTCAAAACAGGGCTGTTTTTAAAAGAATTTCATGATAGAGAAATGCTTATGCATGGTCACGGAATTGCCAAGCATTTTTCTTACACCAGTGAGAAATTAAGCATATTCAAAAATGAAAATATCAATGCCTTTTTAAACAAACTAGACTTTGATAACTTGTCAACATCCAACCTTGGTGAGTATATTTTCATTAATGTTGAATATTACTTTTTGAATTTCAAATTAGTCAAGTATAGATTTATTAATAGTGACAAAACCGATTTGGAGGCAACAATATCAGAAATAGAAAATCTATTCCTAGCTTCGGAGTTATTCTTAGAAAGTCTTTTGGATATAACCAGTGAAAAGGCTTTAGAATTTCAACTTTACAAATATCCTAGTGTTCTGGTTTGCATATCCGAAGTTGTTTCATTTCATGCTTTGTACAAGATATTTAACAAAAGCGAGAGAAACTTGAAGATTTATAATAACATACTGAATTTGATATCTTTATTGATAAAAACGGAAATGGAAAGATATTCGCATATTTATGAAGATAATGAACAATCCGAAGATGATTCATCAGATCAAATACTTCAGAATAATGACTTCTTAAAAAAGCTAATACTTCTGAACACTTTACTTGATAGATTGAACAATATTCAGACATACTTTGACAAAAAAGAATTGATAAATAAAAGTATAACTGAAAACTTGCCTTTTTTGATTTTAAAAGAAGACATCTTTACCATAAGCTCTAATTTTGAAGAGAGAATACCTAATTTAGTTCCCGGCATGAGCACAACTGTAAGAAATGATCTACATTCATACAGTTTGAAACTTGATTCAAAAAGCAAAATAGACATAATAACCACTTTTAGAGAGAATCTATACACCATTCTAGCATCTTTCAAAGATTTTATATAATCCAGGTAATGTAGCTATTTCATTTATATCAGGGATTAAGTCCTTTGTAGGTAGGAAAACTTTACTCTTCAATATAGGGAAGATAACATTTTCTAAAACATTGTTCAATTCTGCAGTTTGATCTTGCAGTTCATCTGATAGTATTGCTGGTACATACCACAATGCTATTTGTTTTAATATTCCTTCTAAACATTGCTTTTCATCCTCATAGTTAACTCTTTTTGCTATTCTGTAGATCAACAATGGCAACTTTTCCTTGCTTGGTGTATACTCTTGGATTATCATGGGTAAAGTACGTATAGCTAAATCTCCATCAACACTTTCAAACTCCATACCAAAATAGTCTTTGAACATTTCCTTCATGTCGTCAATTGTACTGACAATATCATTGACATCTGCTTCATTGGTTATGTCAATTTTTTGTAATAATTTTTTCACTGTAACTTCTTCATGGCTGTCTATTTTGTACAATCCAAATGCACCTATATTTCTCAAAGCCAGCTGGTAAAACATCACATTACAGATACTACCATAATCCATCATAAAGAGACCCAAATCACATTGCATGGCACATATTCTCTTTTCAGAATCGATTATACCAACGTATTTGCAATTTGAGAAGAACTTGATCAATTCAGGGTATGCCTTACTATCAATTTCCAATTTCAAGTCCTTAACAGATTCTAAATTTTGACACTCATTGGCTTCTATAGACTTTACAGATTCTTCAGAAATAATACTCCCATTACTTGATGTATTCAGAGTCGTATATCTCAATGGTTTGAATGACAAGTTGGACTGTGATGCATCAACTCTCACTAATTTAGCCTCGTTTCTATATTCACTAGGAATATTGGCCGCATGGGGGACATATTCTTCGGTTTTGGATCTATAATTAAAAGAATCGGTTATGAGGTTGGTTTGTGGTTGAAATGGTTGAGTTAATTTTGTATTATCCTCAAATGTTCTTGAAATGTCTTGTGACTGTAAGATCGTTCTAATTTTGTCACAAATTAGCTCACATATTTCTTCATCGTTAATGAAGTATACTTCTTTTTTGGTTGGATGAACATTAACATCAACATTTTCAGGGTTGATGAATAAGGATAAATAGATAAATGGTTTTGAAGCAGTCTTTGGCAAGAACGCATTATATGTTTGAATGATATTCTTCCTTAATATTTCACAGTCTATGAGTCTGTTATTTATGAAGAATACCATCATCTTGTTGCTACTGGATGAAGTCTTTTTAAATTGCGTGGATTCATTGCAATAAGACAAATTTGTTATAACACCGTCACATTTCATCAATCCCAAGTCTTCATCAACTATATTGTCTAGATTTATTAAAAATTTGGATATGGAGGTGTTAATCAAAAGTCTGATTCTATCATTCAAAGTGCTATTTTCTGTACATGAATACAACATCTTATTGTCTTCTACTCTTTTCAGAGAAAATGATATACCTTGGTTATTAATAGCATACTTACTGATGCAATCAACAATCTTCTTCAGCTCTGGTTTGGTATAATTCAAAGACTTTAATCTACTAGGAACATTGTAAAACAAATCATTTATTATGAATGTTGTCCCTTGATTAGCAGCCTGCGGTTTTTTACTAACAACGTCTCCCTTTGAATCATATTCAACTTCATATGCTACCACATCTTCACTGCATTTTGTTATCAGCTTCAAGTTTGATATAGTACAAATACTACTCAAAGCTTCACCTCTAAAACCAAATGTGGCAATGTTCTTCAAGTCATCATAGGTGCTAATTTTGGAAGTACAAAATCTCTTACAAAGCAAAGGAAAATTTGATTTTTCAATACCACCACCATTATCCTGGATTTTTATCATTTTGAAACCATTGTTCTGAATAAGAAGATCAACTTTGGTGGCTCCTGCATCAATACTGTTTTCGATGAGTTCTTTGATACAGTTGATAGGTGATATGATGATTTCACCTGCTGCAATTTTATTTATCGTATCTTTATCCAATTGTTTAATTATTCCATTCATTTTTATTATGATAGAGTATGTTTCAGTGTTTTTGGATGATGTCTCAATTTCTCGTAAAATTATTGAAAAATTATCCACTTAATTGACAAAAAACGCGTAAATTGATTTCTTCATTTTTTTGGTGATGGGATTTATCATTTTTTTTTTTTTTTTGACGGTGTTTGTTTAGAACACTTTCAGATAAACAAATGATACAACAAATCCCAATATAAAGTACTTTTTGTGGAATACATAGCACAATGGCATCTAGCTCTAAAACAAACAGCGAGACCAAGTCTTTTAAAGAGAAGCCTAAATCAAAGTATACATTAAACAGACACTTTTCTGATACAGTCAATGAACTTAAAAGTTTGAGAAACGATATTATCGTTAGTGATGCTCAAAAGGCACAGCTAAATAACCAAGCTGCTAATACCAACATTGAATCATCATCAATAAAAATGGACAAATTGGAAGAAGTATCCAAGAAGTTCCAAGACAGAATGAATACAGGAAAGAAGACAGCCAGAACAGGACTAGGTGCCAAGAGTGAATTTTTCAAAGAAGAAGCTACAACATTTAATAAGATTGTAAAAGATTTTAACAATGAAATGACTCAGTTTAGCCATGGAACAATAAATGAAGAATACAAGCCAACAATTTTACTTAATGATATGGTGAAATTTATGGCAAATTACCAGGAAAACAAAATGATACAAAGTGAAATTACCAATAAATTGAGTATTCGTGATGACCTTAAAGTGGAACAATCATCAATGTTGATGAGATTTGGATCGTTTTACAGATCATGGACAACGAAACCAACAATGAACTTGCACTTATCACAAATAGCTAATCTATCATTGAAAACTAAGAAGAGAATGGAAGTTAAACAACAAAGACAACAAATTAGTAAGACAGTTGCACGTGCAGAGGAGATATCAAAGGAAGACCTGGCCAATACAGAAGAAGAAACCTCACACAGAATCCAGCACATTAGCCGAATCCTCTCCAATTACAAAGGACAAGAATTCAATTTGTATAGGATATGCATAGACCCAAAATCATATTCAAAAACAGTTGAGAACTTGTTTCACATATCGTTTTTGGTGAAGTCTGGGTTCATGGGTATGTTTGAGGGTGATGATGGATGGCCTTACTTGATATTGCTGGAAGATGAGCAGAAGAATGAACTGAAGAAAACCAAAAAGCACCTGACCCATGTGACTGTGTCGATGAGCATAGACACATACACAAAGTTGGTGGAGTACTTGAACATTGAAAAACCATTTCTAGTTGATTGATTATCGGATATATACATCATTGACCTTAACGAATGAAAATTTTTTTTTAATTTTTTCTGTATTCATTTTTTTTTTTTAGTGTAGAGGAAATGAATTCACAATTTTTCTCTTTTCTTTTTTGATATTCTGCAAAACGTTTGACTCTGCTTCTCACATATGTGAATAAGCATTCAGCTTGTATGGAACCAAAAATATAAAGCATATTATAACAATACCAGAAAAAAAAAAAGATTTATTGTATTCTTTGACTTTTGCAGACAAAATACCTGACTTATAGAACATATCTGCATCTAAAAAAGTCCACACATATACTTTTAGGCTTAACAGAAAAAGAAGATATTAAACGGTGTTAATATTCTTCTTATTTAACTAACAATAATGCACCTGTAGAAAAGCAATAACAAAACAAATATGGAAGATAATAATACAAATGATAGATTGCCCCTGTGGAATTACATGTTCGCTGGTGGTATAGGTGGTCTTGTTGCTGACTCTTTAATGCATCCTTTGGATACAATGAAAACCAGACAACAAGCAAGCCTGGATACAAAAAAAACATTGGATGTCAAGCTGCGAAACTTGCATCCTATTGAGATATTGAAGATAGAAGGTATACGAAAAGGTTGGTACTCAGGGCTTTCTCCTGCCATGCTGGGGTCTTTGCCCTCAGCTGCCTTATTCTTTTCAACCTACGAGTTTTTAAAGGAAGAAATGATTGTTAATAGAGGCATGAACGAGACTTTTACGTACTTTTTTGCTGGTTTAGCAGGTGATCTTGTTAGTTCAGTTGTCTATGTGCCTAGTGAGGTGCTGAAGACTAGATTGCAACTACAAGGTAAACTAAACACATCATTATTTGGATACAAATCTTTAAGAGATGCCATACTGAAAACGTACAAATACGAAGGAAAGTCTGCTTTCTACCATGGGTACAGTGCCACTTTATTAAGAGACTTGCCTTTCAGTGCAATTCAGTTTGCCTTGTATGAAAAGTTCAGGCAAATGACTTGCCGCGTAACTTCCAAAACAAACGATGAGTTGAATGCTCAAGAAGAGTTAGCCATAGGTGCTTTGGCTGGTGGTATTTCTGGTGCTGTTACCACTCCATTGGATGTAGTAAAGACCAGATTACAAACCAACTTGTCTCAAGTGGTTATACAAAATGATACCACAGGAAAATCAACCGATTGTCCACAACCTTCAAACCCGAGTGTTTATAAGATTCTGAAGAACTTTTATAAAAAAGAAGGTATGATAAAGATGTTTGGTGGGATTGGTCCAAGAGTGATGTGGTCTTCAGTGCAAAGCAGTATCATGTTGTACATATACCAAACGATATTGAAGCAAATGCATGGAGAACACACGAATGTAAATAAAAAGAAAATAGAAAGTTGATAGATTGAAAAAAAAAAAACACAGATATGGAAGCTTTTTAGCTTCTCTTGTAAAGAATTAAGGTGTATGGTTGAGAGTTACGACTCATTTTTGATGTTACCTTTGGTAGAGGAAATTCGGACAGTACTTTATCAAAAAAATTTTTATAATATAAAAAACCCCATTTAAACTTAAACAAATGCTGTAATCAATGCTTTTATTATATAATTACTTGTAAACAGTAATACTTTTTCTAGATTAATATATATTTATATATACGTGTGTTGTTTTTTTTTTTTAAAAAGTGAATGTGACAGGTCCCACGTTACTTTCTTTTTTTTTTTTTAATTATCAACAACCTTTAAAATTAGTAATGAGATTTCTGAACTCTTCTTTTTTTTGTAAAAAAAAAAAATAGTTATAAAAATACACACATTACAAAATATAAAACAAACACCAAAACAAAGCACAGGGTTTTTTTTAGATTGTGCATAGAATTAAATACCATTTCCTGAAATGCAGTACTTTGGGAAAGCCTTAGGTTCAGTCACAAAGTCTTGGTCCTCAATCAACCCAGCCACCTTATCAGGAGCTGTTGATGTCATCGTTGTTGAGCATGCTGATGGGGAACTTTCATGTTCTCCATTCCATGTAAGATTTGGGAAATTCCAGGTCTTGAAACCTGCAAAGAAGAAAGTTGAAGTATATGTGAACGAACAAGAAACAACAATTCCAATGAAATTGAATGAATATGGAGAAGCCCAATTTATTTTTGAGTTTGCCGGTGATAAAAACGGGTTTCCTGCTGAAGTGTTTGCCTCTTCACCAGTCACCAGTGCTGTAAACTCACCAGTACAACACCCTGAAACACCTATAGAAGAACCAGACTTTTTGGATATCAACCAGCCATATGTGGAAGTTGAAAAAAACGACAAAAATGATTCAGAAAGTACCCCACAATCACCACATTTCAAACCTATAGAAGAAAAGCTGGCCAAAATCAAAATTCCTACAAAAGTTGACAACTTCACAGGAGACTTGCTATTGGATGTTGAAGGTTACAAATCAAACAAAGACAAAATCCATGATTCAGATGAATTAGTTCAACAAATTTTGAAAGAAGAATTTGGAGAAGATATGTTGGAGAAAATAGTGGAAAGAGATGATAATGGTAACATAAGAATAATTAACGCATATGAGGAAATGAACCATTCAAATGCAGATTCTAAACTAGACAAAAGTTTATCTATGGATACCGGAACAGATAACAAATCTGATCTATATGATAACTCAAATATGGGGGATGAACCGAGCTCACCAAGATCCATAAACAGTGATTCAACTTTTAACAGTATTAATACATCAACTGCTACAAACACAACTGGAGCCCACACATCAAATATCCCAGAATCAGAAAAACCTAAAAAATACATCAAGACCATTAGATTGACCTCTGATCAATTGCAATGCTTGAATTTAAAGTACGGTGTAAACAACTTAAAGTTCGTAATTGATAAGGGTACATCTATTTTGGAGGCTAGATTATTCTTATGGAAATGGGATACCCCTATAGTCATCTCTGATATTGATGGAACAATCACCAAATCTGATGCAATGGGTCATGTTATGGCAATGATTGGGAAGGATTGGACTCATACTGGTGTAGCCAAGTTATTTACAGATATTGAGGCTAATGGATACAATATCATGTATTTGACTGCGAGATCTGCAGGATTGGCTGATAATACAAGACAGTACTTGAAGAGTATTAAACAAGAAGGGTTCAAGATACCTGATGGACCTGTCATATTATCACCTGATAGAACATTTACAGCCTTGAAAAGAGAAGTTATTCTAAAAAAACCAGAGGTTTTCAAAATGGCTTGTTTAAACGATATCAGAAAACTATACTTGAAAGATTTGGGTTTAGATGATGACAGCAACGACTTTGCAAATAAGGATGTGCAAGATGGAAGTGCAGGTGTATATGATGATGAAATGGCTACACCCTTTATAGCTGGATTTGGTAACAGAATAACCGATGGTATTTCTTATAGATCTGTCGGAATACCAAGATCTAGAATATTCACAATTAATACTTATGGTGAAGTACATATGGAGTTGCTAGAATTGAGTGGATATAAATCATCATACTTGTTTATTAATGAATTGGTTGATCATTTTTTCCCACCTGTTTTAAATTACGGCAAGACTATTTCTCTACTTGAAGGTAAAAATCAAACACCAAACCAATCAATGACTGATATTGTGGATGGTGATCAATCAAACTTGGTACCAAATAGTGCGGAAATGTTAAGACACAAGCAAAATAAAGCAAATGAAGAACTTCAAGCTAAGATGACATTGTTCAGAAACAAAGAAGGACAGTTTTCAGCTGCAAATTACTGGAGGGAGCCTTTACCTGATATTTCTGATCTAAGTGATGATTCAGAGCCAGAAGAAGAAGTTAAAAAAGGGAGAGCACAACAAGTCACTAACAATACATATGATCCTGTACCAAAGCACAAAAATACCCCGCCATCAACATCATCTTCTTCATCAATGGCAAACTCTAAGTACTTGAGTTATAACAATATACAAAAAGAGTCAAAGAGCACTGGATCAACAAACAATACAAGTGTTGAAGGCATCAGATACAGTTCTCAAGATGGTAACCCGCGAGTAACCAGCAGAAGAAGCTCTTTGTCTCGTAACAGAAGTAGCAGTATGAATCACCAGCGTACAAAATCAAATGACTCCAGATTCTTTTCATGGGTCAGTGGAGGTAGATCAGATCATGACAGTGTTGAAAGTCTTAGAGATGATGACTTATCACTGAACAAATCATTTGATGGTCACTTGGATGGAAGCAATATGAACTCACCAAAGGCTTATGGTAGAAAATTGTACATGGATTTGAACTCGCCTTTATCATCACCAAAGAGAATCTTTGATGATGATGACAACATTTCTTTAAATAAAGACAATACCTTTATTCCAGATGAGGATTTGATTGAAAAGTTGAATTTAAATGCACAAGGATCAAACCATTTGATTTTCAGTGATTCTAATAATGCTAATGACGAGTTTGATGAAGATGATGAATTTGAAATATGATCTATATATGCAAAATGTTATTATAAAAAAAAACTAAAAAAGTTTATGATTTTTCGGATCAGGTCACATGAGCGGCTTTGAAGAAAAAGGCAAAAAAAAATTAATTAGAAAATTATTGTTAAGTAGTTATACCTCATAAGGGGCTCGAACCCTTGACATTTTGATTAAGAGTCAAACGCTCTACCAACTGAGCTAACAAGGTGTACTAATAATTTTCTGACAAAAAATTTTAAGTGGCCGTTTTGAATAAGGAGAAAACAACCAAATATATGGTAAACATAGACATATCATCACGTAAAGCACTACAAATGTATTAATACTTGTATGCTTTGTTATCAGTAGCGTTGACTGTTAATATATATACCGTAAAAACACTACATTATTTTATAAAAAATTTGATATTTTGGCTGTTAAAGTTGTATACTCCAACCGTGTTCTATGGTACCGGATCATCGGTTTATATTTGGTACATCATAACATTAAACAATAGCTGTAGATGTATCAGCAACAGATACGATCAGTAAATATATATTTAATAGATACAGTTACATCAATGAAACATAATTTTAGTAAATTAAAATACTAATTTATACCGCGATTTCAAAATAGCGGGGATTTGATGAAATATATCGGAGCGTAAAAACGGGAAAGTCTAAAAACACGATTACCGCAAAAGAGGGTGAAGTTTTCTTCAGTAGATATTAATAAAAATAAATTTGAAAAATACAAAAGACGTCAATCCGATCAACGATCTGTTTATATTTATATTAATTGACATTATTATCTCTCTTTTCTGTGTAGAATTGGTTGAAAAATGGCATAGAAGTGTGAAGATTTCCGATTAATGAAAATCTTTCAAAAAAAAAAAAAATGGTAATTAAGGTTTTAATGCTTTTTTGTTTAGAACACTTTTTGAAATCATACCACTAAAAGTTTGCGTTGTTTTTATTATTATCAATAATAAGAGTGCTATTGCATCATGATGGTATTTTATATTAGTTGGTATTATTCCATTATTATGTACAATACATTTTATGCATTTATGCATTCTTATTTGTTTACTGAGCGAACCATGTTGCTACAATAGAGCGGGTTGTTATTCTATTTTTTTAGATCAGCTAATATATGTCCTTGATCGAAAAGAGCTTCTCCAACAGTTTACAACCAAAATAATATTTTTTTAAGGGAAAAGTAATTATTCTTTTTACTAAACACTTATGGGTTAACCCAATAGCAAAAATTTTCAATGCCCACTGTCGTATCTGATTTTCATCATAGAGAATTTGTGTAATACAGCAATCGACATCAATCGCATTTTTTTCAAAAAAAAAAAAAAAGAAAGAAAAAAACAAAAATTGGAAAAAAAAAAAAAATTAAGACAATTTGTGGGTGTTTTTTCTTCCATTTTTTCTCCATTTTTAAAAATTTGATTTTAAGATTCAGAAAGTAAACATGAAACAAAACTATATTTTATTATTATACAAAACCCAGACAACATAGCATCCGTATTATCTAGTGCCATGAATGTTAATACAACCATTGGGTCTGGTACCCTTTCTGCTCATATGGCAGATGAAAACAAACAGACAAATGATAAACAAATAAACCCCCTTGAATTCAATGAATCGGACAAGGCTTATGTCAGTGATGCTTTAGCCAACAACAACAGGCAGCTTCTTTTGGCCAACCTTTACCATTACTTCATTGAATGTAAGAACTACAAAACAGCTATATCATTATTGAAAGAATCAGATGTTCCTATAAGCATATCTAGAGATCTTGTCCATGATACCAAATTGCTGCTTATTTCCCCAGAAGAGAAAAAGAGAAACCCAAATATAAGAACCTTTGTTATTGAACACAATAACCTGGAAATTGAGCTATTTGAAAACCAATACATCAAATCCAAGTCAAGCATGCCGAGAGACGGTTCCTTCATGGTTCAATGGTGGGATTGTTTATGGTCTATTTATAATAATGTCAACTCCCAACCATTGGAGCTGCTGTCCAGTGTGAGACCATTTATAGATGTTATCAAACCAATATTTCCGGAAAGTGTTCCTGCCAATGGTGGGTCTCCAACCAACATGGCCAATCCTGATCCAAATTCAATGAAGATCAATAGACCTGACATGTATACAAATCCAAATCTTATGAGAGGCGATTACCCTCAAAAGGGCAGTCCATATCCTTCCCCATATACCAAAGGCAACGAAAATTTAACAGAAGAAATGGATCCAATGAATTTTGCAAACACAAATTATAAAAAAATGAATCAAAAGCCTGCTTTGCACAAAGTCAGACAAAGTTCAATTACATCTCCCCATAACATTAGCAATATGCAATTCAACAACCAAAAGAAGCAGCAATATGTATCTGGTATACCAACTGCTTTGAACAGTACTGATATGAAAGCAAATATGAACCACCAAGATCCCAAATTCTACCCACAAGATGGGGTATTCAAGGCACCAACTGCTCAAAAGAGAAGCATGAGTGCTGGTGGTGGGCCTCCAAACGAAGGCTCATTGTATGGAAACAGTTATAACGGCCACAGACTTTCGATCCAGGAAGAATTTGCAAAACAAAATGGATCACCAACACAGCCGAACAATATACCGTATCCACCAGGGATGATGAATCCAAATGTTCAATACAGTGATATGCCTTTGAGCAATTACCCAGTTGATGGAGTTGGAAATGTCCAAATGATGAAGCAGTACCAACAAGGCAAACAATCAAGAATAGCTTCCCAAAGCTTTGGAAACTCTGTTGAGCCCCCAGCAGGCAATGTTGTCAACAATGGATACAATGCAAAACCACCAATGCATCCTTATAACCAAGGCCCAAGTCAATACTTTGGTTCCGGAAATGAAGATCCTCGTATGGATAAAATGCCTTCAAATCCACTCTTTAACATAAATGAAGGTCAAGAGCAGGATTATAAAAATGGGCACGCTGCAAAGTGGTCATACAGCAACAATGGGATGAGGAATACCCCCATGGAAACAACACCGAAAGTTCAGGACTTTATGGAGATGTCAAATGGGCAATTCAACAACGCAGTTAATTTCCAATACCAACAATATGGGAGCAGCAAGGGTTCTGACATAAACCCACCATCCAGAGCAACCACCTCAAGTGGAGTCAACCCTGAGGCATACAACTCTATACGCATTTCTCCTGAAATTGACAATACCACCATAAAGAAGAAGCCAACAGGAAAACCAAAAGGAAGACCAAAGAAGGTTGTTACAGCAGATGGCAAGGACACCAAAAAACCAGCAAAGCCAAAGAAAACCAAAGCCGCTACCCTCAAGGCAAAGAAGGAATACCTGGAGAACCTTGGTGAGGCTGAGATTGTGTTCCAAAAGGACATCAAGCCCATGTCCACGGACAATAAGTCATTTGGGAACACCTTCGACAATGGTTACATGATGCAAGCACAGGATATAGCAAACTTTGATAACGACGCCTTCAGTGACTTGTACAAGATGGTATCATCCGATAGTGGTTTGCCAAAGGACAAGATATCCAAGCATGATCTTGTGGACTCGATGATGAACACTGACTTTGGGGATAGTTTCCCACCATTGCCAAACAATGCACACAAGTTGATGACAGAGGACGCAAATGGTCTGGACCTATTGGATACGTTTTTGATGCAGGAGATGTCTGGTGGTGATGGAAAGAGCAAGAAGAGGATGAATAAAAAACAAAGCGATTTTGCCAATGGGATGAACTTTGACTTGAGTGATCAAGGGCATTGAATGTAGATGTGTTCTTTTATATAATACTTCTAATATCTAATTATTATAATTTCTTAAAAAAAAAAAAATTAAATAACATCATGGTATTAATATGGAATGTTTATATAATTATTTGTTTTATGTTAACAAAAAAATATGAATATTTACTTTTTATTTATTTTTTTTTCTATTAAAAAACGCGATTGCAATTATTGTCTACCAACGATGTGGACCTTGACCCAGTCGCAGGCAATCAAGAATCTGGTTCTCCAAGAAATAGCCATGGCTAGGTAGGCACCTTGCCAGACCTTGAAGGATAAGAAAGAACCAGCAACTTCGAACTTGATTTGCTTGGTCATCTTGATGTCGTTGATGGCAGATTCACCACCAATGTAACATAAAGCACCTTGGTTGAAGTATTCGAAGTCCTTGATGGTCTTGGTTAAGCTGGCCTTGACAGCTTCGTTATCAGTGTTGTCAATTAAGTGTCTGGTTTCCAAGATCTTGGCTAAGTATTCACCTTCTTGGTGAGCAACTTGGGCAGTTGGAACTAAACCCTTGTGGAAAGTACAGTCACCTAAAGCATAGATGGAGCCTTCAGCACCTAATAATTCTAGCTTTTGGTTGATCAATAAACCTCTTCTGTTGTTTTGGGTTTCTGGTAATTTGTTCATCAAGTTGGCGGTGACTGGTCTGGTACCGTTACCGGTAGCCCAAACTAAAATACCAAAGTTCATATCAACTAATTCTTGAGTCTTACTGTCCTTAACAGTGATGGTGTTACCAACAACCTTTTGGGCCATGGCGTTCAACTTCAAGTTAATACCGATCTTCTTTAAGTGTTCTTGAGCAACGCCATAGGTCTTTGGTTGGAACATACCTAAGATGTTACCTAAACCTTCAACTAAGTGGATTTGACAGTCAGCAGCTAATTCAGGGTTCCACTTGGCAACTTCTTCAGAGATGTAATCTTGTAATTCAGCAGCAGTTTCAACACCAGTTGGGCCACCACCAACAACAATCATGTTCAATAAGTCCTTTCTTTCCTTGGAACCGACAGGTAATTCAGTAGCCTTTTGAAGGTTTTCCTTCAACTTGGCCTTTAAGAT
This sequence comes from Hanseniaspora nectarophila, assembly GCA_030573495.1. NCBI lineage: Eukaryota > Fungi > Ascomycota > Saccharomycetes > Saccharomycodales > Saccharomycodaceae > Hanseniaspora > Hanseniaspora nectarophila. The sequence goes on from JAJMDJ010000006.1 coordinate 51,138, forward strand.
AACAGCATCATCAGCTTCCTTCATGAATAAGGCGTTTTCGTAAACACCTGGGATACCGAAGGTATTTGGTTGAGCACCAACAGAGAAGACTAAGATATCGTAATCAACAGCCTTGTCACCAGCAACGATGACTTTTTTGTTTTGAGGATCAACATCTAAGGCTTCTTTTTGTAAGAAGGTAACTCTACCGGAACCTTGTCTGATCAAGGTGGAAACATCTTCTTTGATGGATTCAACAGCAACAGTGGAAACAGGAGCAGAAGGTAACAATGGGGTGAATAGGAAGTGGTCTCTTGGAGAAATAACAGTGATGTCGTATAGGGAGGTGTCAATGGACTTCAATAAAGTGATACTGGCCCAACCGGTACCTAGGATGACCAATTTCTTTTTGTTGGAAGAGGCATCGACAGCAGGTAAAGGAGCAGGGTGTTGTTCACTGTATAAACCGTAGATACCGTAACCAACAGCAGCGGTGGCAGCAAACAAGGTGGTGTATAAGATAGGCTTGAAGATGGAGGTCTTCTTGACAGGAGCAACTATCTTTGGAGCAGAGGATTGGAATCTCTTGGATAAAACAGAGGTGTTTTGTTTAAGAACGTTGAAGGTTCTCATTCTAGAAGTAAACATTATGTTGTTTTTTTGAAACAAATAAAAAAGCCTGTTGTGGGTGGGATTATATGATTAAATCTGAATGGTTTGTTTTAGAAAAAACAAATTAGATTAATTATTTTTCCATGTTTACAGTAATAAAATGAGGTATATACCAAGAAAAATAATCCCGTTTAAAATTTTTTTGTTTTTTTTTTTACACTGGAACTTTTCTTTTTTTTGTTTTATTTAAAATTTTTATTGTGCCATTTTGGAGATATCGCTAAATGAATTACTTGATTAAGAAAATGTGTCCCAAAACGCGTGTATGTGTGTTGTAAAAAAATTTAATAAATTAAGCGCGGTTATTACAAGGATATTAATGTCCGCTCTAATACATCAATAATTGAAAAAAATATACACACACATGGGTAATAAAAAACCACAGTAATATATATGGGTCTTATTTCCGATACACATTAATATCTTTAAATCAACTATATAATCTATCCATTTTTTACAAACCATCTTCGTAGTTGAAGTATGAAGGCTCAAAGAACCATACTCTCACAGTACCATCTTCACCACCACTGGTGAAACTGGTTCCTTGTGGAGAAACAGCTATGTTATTTACTGGACCGAAATGACCCTTGAAGGCACTCAATTCTTGGTTGAAGATCTTATGTAGCAATTTGATTTCAAACCCACCATGTTTTGAATCAGTGGTGGTAACATCCTTGGCATTTTGACCACCTGCAATCAAAACGTAGTTCTTCAATGGAGTAACAGAGGCTGTGTTCAATGGATGCATGTTTTCATATGACTTCATGACCTTCAAGGTTTCAACATCTACCAACTTGGCAAATCTATCTCTGGAGGCTGTTATTAGGTATGTCTTATCTTGAGAAAATTGAATATCTCTGATGATATTTTTATGAATACGAGTCTTTTCTCTTTTGCTATAGTCACCCTTCAAGACAGCTTCAAAGTCGTATCTCAATAGATGGCCATCATCAGTGGTGGCAAATAGATATTTATCTTGGAAACTAAAGCCCATTCTGGCAAATCCCTTTAAGGCATTGGCTTCATCTTCTTCAGTTTTTAAAATTTGGTGGATTGGAGCATCACTCAACAAACCAGTATTCTTGTCGTACTTGAAAATTTGGATGGAACTCTTGTAAGCCATAACAGGTTGAATGGAAATGGCAACGTATTGGGAATCATTACTCATAACCATATCAGCTGGTAAACCACTTTCAATGGTTTGTAAACATTCACCGTTTTCCAAGGACCAGGTCTTCAAGGAGAAGTCACCTGAACCAGTGACCATGAACTTGGAGTCGTCAGAAGCACACATGGCTGGAACAGCACCTTGATGGCCATCCAAGGATCCCAAAAGTTCACCGGAGATGGAGTTCCAAACGGCAATCTTACCACCTGCATCAGCAGTGAACAACAAGTCACCTTCACGGTTGTACTTGACAGAATTTATGTTTCTTTGATGGCAAATTAAATTCAACACTCTCATTATGTGATTAGATATAAAGGGTTGTTTATTGGGTGTTGTTGTTTATTGTGTTTGTTAATAAATACAGATTGTCGAAATAGAGAGAATAAGAGAGAAGAAGAAAATTTTTTTTTTTTTCATTCACACATTTTGCTAGTGTTTTTCTTCGTAGTGTGAAAATAATTGTGCTACACCGTAGTTTTTTTTTAAACACTCAATAATACTGGTGAACGAAAACAAGTAAAAAAAAAAAAGCAATTCTAATTATATTTTGTAGTGATCAAATCACGTGAAACACACACCAAGATAATGATTCTGACACTAAAAAAAGATTTAATCAATTATGATAAATAGTAAAATAAAGAAACATGAGTATATGGATTAACCAGTAAAATGACATTGTGCTCAATCCAATAAAGCTTAAAAGTTTATGTTCCAACACCCATGTAAATGGCCAATTATTCTTATGGTTTATATACAAATCTTCATTCTGTTTTTTTTTGTGTTATCAAAAAAAAAACTGTTTTTCCTTATCTCTTTAGAACAGCAAACAAATTGTAACTGACACGTAAAAAATAATTTATGTTATTAACCAAAAAAACAGCATATACCCTCTTTGATGAACAACAAAATCACATTGCTAGCTAAGCTAGCCATGGCCTTTGTCATGACAATCATCTCATTCATCTCATTGTCCCCTTTTGTTCTTATACAAATCTTCTTATCAACATCAATAATGTTATGTGGATTCTTCAATAACTTAAACATAGAAATATCTACTCATATATACAATATACAGGTGAATCTCATCACTGGTTTATTAAATGGGATTTCCTTTTAAAAAAAAAATTAATCTTCACAACCCTTTAGGAAAGTTTCATATTTTTCCAAGTCCAAGACTTCTTCTTCAGATTGCTCTTCAAGAACCTTGACCTTTAGTAACCAAGCTTCTCCCATGGCAGCTTCACTAACCAATTGTGGCTTTTCGTTCAATAGATCCATGTTGTTTTCCAAGACTTCAATTTTGTATGGGGTATAGATTTCGTTTGATGACTTGACAGATTCAACAGATCCAAAGGATTCACCAGCTTCAATGACGTCTTCAACATCACTCAATTCAACATAGGTAACATCACCCATGTGGTTGGCAGCGTATTGGGTTATTCCGACATACCCAACTTTGGATTCCTTGTTGAAGGCCAACCATTCGTGGGAGGTGGTGTATAAAATGCTGTTGATACCAGCTGATTCAGGCAACTTGGCCAAATCAACAACATTGACTTTGTTGGCACAGTTGGATTGGTATCTGAAGGCGTTGAAGGCAGGAACTCTGGCTTGCTTTAGTAAGTTTAGTGGTTTGAAAGTAGTTAATCTGAACATTTTTATTATATTGTTTAATCAACGACGAAAGGTGTAGTTTGTTATGTTGTATCTGACTATAATGGAAGTTGTAAAGGGTTTTCTATTTATGAAAGCTTTCTTTATACTTATATATATTTATTAATGTAAGAGAAGGAGATTATTTCAGTAAACACAATTGTGTTTATATAGCATCGTATTTTTTATGGCTTGTTTTTTTTTTTTTTTAAACGAATTTTCCACAACTGGGAAAAACTCACCATATATTTTTTATTTTGTTCAACTTCTAAAGGATATATACTACCGAAATCAGTTAACTTCTTAGCTCTTTTTAAGAGAAGTATCAAAAAAAAAGAGAACTTCTCTCTCTCTTTTATTTTTAAAAAGTGCTTAAATCCGATATAAAATACTCTTTTATACAATTTTTTTTAAAACACTCACGTGACTTTACACGTGCATAATTTTTTTGATATTTTTCAAAAAAAAAAAAAACATAAACTTTTTGTTCACAAGCAACAACAACAAAAAAACACACACATAACTTGAACACGTAAGAACTCAAACAATAAAAAAAAAACAAAGCCAAAACAAAAAGCAATAAACCACACAAAAAAAAAAACATGCAATTGGTTAAATTTTTCTGTGCAGCCAGTCTGCTATCTTTTGCAACCACCATCTTAGCAAGTGCTGAATCCATTGCCAACGATGTCAGCTTGGTTTTAGTCAAACAAAATAAAAAACACTCTGGTTTATTGAATAAACCAAGTAACCTAGACTTCACATTACCAGAGGACGATGAATTATTGAAGCTTATAGTTGAATCAGACTCTGAATACTCCTTCACTTCTTTGATTGTCAGCACCAATGACTACTCCATCGAACAACCATACACCTTGAAAGTCAACACCAAAAAAATGTTGGAAAACACAATTGATGATTCTTCTACACCTTCCTTGATGTACGGATGGTCCTTGCAAATCAGTCAATTGCCAAAGACATTCTTATACTACGCCCTTGAAAAGGAACAAGCCATTAACGTTGATTTGATCCTAAAGAAAGACTCCGGGTTATTGAAAAGACAAAATATCTTCAACATAAACTTAAAGAAAGACGAAGAATTCTTGGTTGATTTCAAAAAAATCAACTCCATCAACAAGGGTATTTTTTCTGACTTCAAGTCCAAGCCTGTTATCAAGTACCTGTTCAGAGCTCCAAACCAAGAAGCCAGAGAGGAAGTTGTTGTTATCTTCTCCGTTTTCATATGTCTAGCTGCATTCCTAACCATCATGTTGTCCTTGAAGAGCATTGGTGAATCTCCAGTCAAGGTTGTTACTCTAAAGAAGAAGTGCGGTACTCTTTCATACATTTCCATGTTCTTGATTGGTATTCTTGCCACTGAATACTGCTTCCTGCAATACTTCTTGGACAACCTATCCATCTTTGGCTTGTTGAAGTATGCTTTAGCTTCCATTGCTTTCACAATTGTAACTGGTGTCAAAATGTCAAAGAGATTGTTTTAGAATTATATATATATAACAGTTAATTTTAGTCCTCTATATCCTCGTATAAGTTCATCATCTTTTGGAAACCCTTACCTAGACTTCCATAGTGGATGTGGTATAATACCTTTCCCTCTATCAATCCTATAGGCACAAAGCCATAGCTTCTTGAATCAACACTAAAGTTTGGGTTGTCTCCAGTCACCCACACATGGCCTTTTGGTACTTTGATAAACTTATTTTCAAATGCGTCTGTCAAAAGATGGTTTCCATCAAGTCGTTTGACACCAGCCTCAAGCTCCTTCTTGCTGAAGGTTTCTTTGTTGTCGTGTTTTTCTTTCACTTGGTAAGCTACACTCGCCAATTTGGACCCTGTTGTTGGTTCATACATGATCACATCCCCCTCAGTCGCCAGAATCCGCTTGCATACTCTATATCTCTCATCAGTGGGCTTTTTCAAAACAACAACATCACCCACCTGGAGCATATCTGGAACACTGAACTTTCTCAACCCTTGTGGTTTTTTGTTAATGTTTTCGTTGTATGGCGAATAACCCTGCTTGATCAGACTCTTCAGAGCCTTGGTGTCACTCTTGCCTAGCTTGTTTTGCTCACATATGTCACTGATCTCCTTTAGCTTTTCGTTCATGCCCTTCTTCGATTGTAAGCTGAACTTCCATATCAATATCCAGTCATTCTTGGGTTCCAAGGTGGGAAGCATCGATTCCCCCTTGGATGGGTTTAGTGATATTATGTTTTCATGTATAAGGTGAATTGCACACAGCCAACTGACTGTTTTAATAGCTGTTTTATAGCCTTTCTTCATGTTTTGTATGTTTTGTTTGTGGGGCTTTCTTGTTGATGATTTATACAAAAAAAAAAAAAATTTAGGCAAAAATTTCCGCCTAATCACACAATCATAAATCATTGTGTATCCCATTGCCCCAGTGCTCTCTCAATACCATGCCGACTTTACTGTACGGGTTGTAGATGAACATCTCACCATACATGCCTGAAGTCAAAAGTTTCATAGCAGCCTTGGTCTGATATATCTCCATCCTGTGCATCGGAACTTCATCCTTTTCAGGCTCAATTGGGATGTTCATCACAGTGAATCGACCTGGTCCAAATGGAACAGTCACCGATGTGCTGTCCATCATCTCATAAAGATTGGATGCTGTTTTGATGGTGAAAAATTTGAGATTGATAGGTTTGCTTTCATGGACTTTGTATGGATCCTTGATGCTGAAGTGTCCTTCACTCTTGTACGGGTACTCCATTTCCAAAGACTTCCAGAATTGGCTGATTAAAGAGCAATGTTGTTTGAATAGCCATTCACGGGTATTGATCTTCTCCTTGATCTTTCCCTCACCCTCATAGTTTCTGAATTGGTTGTATATCTTGTTTAAGACATTTGTATCATCGACCGTTACCACATTTGTGTGCTTTGTTGAACAGAATTGTACATTGTAAATGTCTTTTTTGAGAATCTTTTTATTCAAATACAAGAAATACTTGTAAAAGTTTATTGTCATTTTCACGTTTTTATAATTTGTTTTCAAAAAGGTTTGTGGATTGATTTTAAAGAATGGATCGTCGTTTGTAAAGAAGCTGATTTGGTTGAAGGTAAAATCGTTTGCATAGTTATTTAAAAATAGTAACAACGGCAGATTAGCAAATTTGATACAATCAGCTAAGGAATCTTGACTCTCTTTAATAAAGTTTATCAACTCAACAGTTGCTTGATTCAAATAATTATCAATGATCTCTGTATTCCCCAGTTCAAACAAGTCAGTGTCAAAGTCAGGCAAAGTAAAGTGCCAGTATTTGGAGTTAATTTGTGCCAAAATTAAATCTATTTTTGCTTTAAAATGTGCATCTACTGATTTTGAACTCCCATATTTGTTATAATCAAAGTCTATATTCAAAACCTTGATGAGGGGATAATGTTGAATTAGGTATATCATTAGATTCGTTGTTTCTATCGAGTTAAATCCCTTGAAAAACACTGCATACTGTATTTCAGAGCTATTTTTGCTGTTGACTTTGATATTGTATCCATGTGTAATTTTATTAACAAGTTTTATATATTTGTTGACTCCAAAGTCAATTGCATTGGTCAAGTTTACTATTAATGACATTCTTCTGCTGGTAGTAGTAAATAATAACTCTTGTAATATAGAATTTAAATTATAGTATAACTTTTTTTTTTTTGAAAAGAACCCAAGTGATTTATTAATTTGTGGTTCAAGTTATTTTTTCTTTTTGGGAATATAAATTTCAATTAATTAAAAATGAGATGATTATTACCGTTTTGGGACATATACACGTGATATGGTACAAATTTTCTCCAAATAGAAACTTTTTGGCATCCCCCAAATTCATATCGTATATCCGTAAAACAGCCTTTTTCCCAAATTTTTACAAATCATTGTCTATAACCAAACTACAGAGACCAACTACATTTTAAATAATGGCTATAAAAAAAGCTGAGAAAAAGCCAAGATATAAAAAGAGAAAACTACAAATAAGTGAGATAACACAAAAGAAACTCAATAGACTAAACAAAAGACTTGATAAAAGAAACCTTCTACAGCATGAATTGATTGAAAGAAAGAAGAAGTTCTCATCTTCAAGATTTGCTACTAAAGACTCTCAGACAAAGCACTTTGAAAACCCTTCAGAAGAACAAAAAGCCATACTTGATGATTTGTTGCATGTGCAGCAAAATACAAATCTTAACTCAGATATACTACTCAAAAAGCTGTCATTTCCACCAACATGTAAAACATTTGTTGTCAATGGTGAATGTTCTCCTGATTGTAGAAAGAAACATGATTTGCAGTTGAGATACTTTTACTTGAACAAGTTCAAGGGCCCATTGCTCCAAATCCAGCAACATTTTTATAATAAAGGGGAAGACGAACAAATAAATGAAGTTGTATTCAAGAATGAAGCAGAAAAATACGGATTTATTAGTCTTTTTGCTGAATACTACAAGGATTTGAAAAACTCCATATATGACTATGAAATGAAGGTTGATGATTTCAAAAGGACTTATTACAAAGATGAAGAGGCTGATTATGATGAGAAAGATGTGTCGTTGGATGATTTTATAATAATCATCAACAATAAAGTGAAACAGGCTTTGAGAAACAATAAAATGTTCAGAAGTTTTAAAAACACATTGCAGTCATACAACGACAAATCATCAAATAAGCTAACCAACTATACTCTTTTTAATAATATCACCAAGAATGATATAAAGACTAAGGAACATGCCTTGCAAATAAATAGAATTTTAGACATGCTTGTGACCAAAAAGAAATCTACGAATAATACACCCGTCAAAGACAAGAATTCCACCTTTGGTTTGGCAGCTGGAGACACAAAGAGTAGTTACAAAGAAGCAACAAACAAACACGGATTTTTTTTATGTAATGATTGTGGATTCAGCATTAGTATAAAAGACAATGAAATGAGACTACAAAAGCACTTTAATGGAAGAACACACATGCGTTATGTGAATATATGGGCTGAGTTTGCTAGAATAACTTTTATTTTCCAGCTTTTAAAAGTTGATCCAAATTTGAATAACTATTCAGAAACAAAGAGTGAGTGTAATAATGCTGCGAGTGGATATATAAGACGGAACAACAGAAACAAGACTTATGGTGAGAAGGATGGGTCGAATAAACCTGACTTTGGTAGAAACAAAAAAATGAAGTATTATTACGATGATGTGGAAGAGGAAGTTCATGAACCACAAGCAAAAGAAGCCTCATTGCTTCCTGAAGTATCTATTTACTCACAAAAGGCGTTGGAGAATAAACAACCTGCAAAGCCAGAGGTATCTTCTCAAAGAAGAGTGTTGATGCCAACATTGGAGTATTAATTGGTGATTTTAGTTAACACCGCTACCAATTGTATATACAATTCTTTTCTTTTTTTTTTTTTTTTAAATTTTTTCTTCTCTTCGTTAACCTTTTTTTTTTTTATGTGTTTATATTTTTCCATTTCGAACAAACACTCATTTCAATGGTCTTTATAGAACTACTTGGATAATCCAAAAACAACAAAAGTTATATATTTCTTGAGAACACAACATAATTTATGTTTTCTTCAAGTCTTTCTGGTTCAAAGCCAGCCACAGGTGGTTTATTCGGGCAATCTACCCAACCTCAACAACAAGTTTCTCAATTTGGAACAACAGTAACCAACAACAACAATACTAGCACTAGTGGTGGTCTATTTGGTAACTCAAACAATAACAATAGCACCACAAGCGGTGGTTTATTTGGTAATTCTAACAGCAACAATACCACTACCGGTGGTGGCTTATTTGGTAACTCAAACAATAACAATACTAGTACTGGTGGTGGTTTATTTGGTAGCTCAAACAATAACAACTCTACTACTAGTGGTGGTCTATTTGGAAGCAAACCAGCAACCACAAGTGGCGGAATGTTTGGAAACAGCAATGCCACTTCAACCACAACAGGTGGAATGTTTGGAAACAATAATGCCACTCCAAATACATCTAATGGTCTATTCGGCAGTTCAAACAACAATAACAACATGTATGGACAAAACCAACAACAAAATACTATGCAACCACAGCTTTTAGCTCAAAAGAGACAAACAAAACTTATATTCGATCACCCAAGATTATTGCCTTCTTGGACCAAGTTACCTGATGATTCTAATCAACCTACTAGAGAAGTGATCAAGAGATTGACCAACTTGGGAGATGAAGACGAAAATAAGAATAGCAATATAGACGATAGTGACTCCGAAATTGAGTTTGAAGAGGATATCTTTGGAAATGTTGGATTTGGAAAAGTCAAGAAGACTGGAAGCAAGAGATTGATGAACAAAAGCAGCATTTCTGTTTTGGATATCGACAGCGAATCTCCAAGCCTAAAACAAACAAACATCATAGTCAACAGCAACACTGATATCCCACCAATGAAGTCCTTGTATGACATTGAAAAGGAACTAGAAATTGATAGCAAGATACAACAAAGAAGATCAAACCATTCATTCATGGACCAAGAGATCACTCAAAAAGTTGACAAGAGCTCAAAAGATTTCAACTCCATAAACATTTTCGATAGATCTGACAACAAAACACATTCAGATACCAGCACTGAGGACAAAGAAACCACTGATGCTGATTTATACTCATGTATTATATTTGGATACCCTGAAAACATAGCCACCCAAGTGATAAGCCACTTCAACAAGTATGGTGAGATTCTTGAAGACTTCCCATTCTTGACCAAAACCAAGAAGCATCACAAGAAGGTATCCATCCAAACAGGTGATTCATGGTGTAAGATCACCTACGACAACAAGGTTTCATATACCCGTGCTTTGAGCGAAAACGGATTGCAATACTCAGGCTATGTCATTGGTTGTATTCCTTTTGAAAAGTCCCAAACTGAAAACACCAGTGAAAATAACACAAGTGTTGAAGTCCCAGAGACACAACAAAGCGGTCTTTTGAACGGTGACATTTTCCAAAAAGGCGGTGTTACTTCCATGATTGAAAAACACTTGAAGAATGAAAAGAAGTTGAGTGAGTCTGGTAATAAAATCACAGTCAAATTGAATGAGATGTTGTTTGGATTTGGTAATGGAGAAAAGGAAATCTAAGTCCCTTGTACCAATCCATATTTATATAGTTTTATATTGTAGTAAAATGTGTAGTCCAAAGAAGATAAGTTGGAGATATTTTTGAGATTGCTGCCGGTTTCTATTTGTTTTATGTAGTCCGGTTTTTCTATAGAGATCACAAAGTGATGTGTTTTTTGAGGTTTGAATGTGATGTATGGGTTTGTTGTTGAGAATGAGTTTATCAAGTAGTTTTCAGAGTATTCTTCTATTTTGAATGTAATGTTTGACTCCGCAGTAACTCTAGTTTTGGTGTTCAGTAAAAACAAAGTGCATTCTTTGTTGTTGTGCATTCGATCTGTTATACCAACTTCTGCAAGAACGTCTTCTTCACCATTGTTATTACGAACAGCCTTTACAGTCGGCACTATTTCTGTGGTTTTCAATTCCGTTATTGAAAAGACAGAATCACTCAGTACTTCTAGTTCTGTATCATGGTCATTTTCTTTATTTTCAACAGTTATAAAAAACGATGATTTGTTTACCGAACTTTTCATTTCCAAGTTTGTATTATTGTATAAACTCTTTTTGCTCATATTTGCAACAAGATCTTTAAAGTGATCAGCCTTTATTAGTCTAATATTTGGTTTGTCTGACTTGTATATCACATAAAGAACATTTTTCTTATTGTGCACGTCTATTCTATAAATTTTTTGTTTGAAAACCTCCTTCTTAAAGTCCAATTCCTTTTTGTAGACATTCAGAGATAAGCTCTTTAATTTTTGAGCATCTAAAGATATGTAAAAGTATTTATAATCAGCTAAAAAGTTGATAAAGTTTTTGTCTGTGTATACCAATTCGTTGTATGGATCAAGTGGATCAATGACTTTTATTACCTCATCGTTGAATGTTTCAATGGCTAGATCGTGTGAAGTTGTGCCACATCCATATATTTTCAAAGATATGGGATTTTTTAAGTTGAAATCAGGAGCTATAAGATTATTGACAAACTTGTTGAAAATTTTGATGTTTTTGATAACACTTATGCATACAAATTTCAAGTCTATGATGATGTATGGATTCTGGGTTAAAGCATAAACCATTGATGCTATGTTTTCAATTTTGAAGGTTTCTTTATTTGAAAGAATTATTTTCTCAAGCAGAATATCAGTTTCATCAGCAGAGTTCAAAAATTTGTTGCTAGTATCAATGTTATTATTGTTTAATGAAAGTGTTTTGTAAACACCTCTTGGAAAAGTGTGAACATCTAGACTGAAGTTTTCATTATCAAGTGTTTTGATTCCACCATTGCTTATATATTTTAGTAAGTTTATTGATGACACCAAAGCACAATCAATAGCTTCTGGATGTTGCTTTGCAAACATCATATCTTGTTGTATGGGGGTCTTAATCGGTGTGATGATCACATTTCTTGTATTGATAAGACATTTTTGTTGAAGAATTATCCTCGAAAGCTTTAAAAAAAAAATTTGATTTATTTGGAGTTAATACACGTGACAATCTGTAAAATCCGACAAATAAAAAATATAAATAAATTACTCCTTTGAGATATATCAATCTTACCCATTAATCAAATTTAAAAATATTTTTTTAAAAAACAGTATTAATATTTCACCTTATATTTTATACTCTTTAACAACTGAAAGATGATAACATAACCCTAAATAATAATATCACATATATATATAATAATTTCAATATATTATCATGTCAAATAATGAATCTGATTATGAGGACATAACTGAAATAGTTATTGAACCATACGCCAATATGTTATACAAAAGCAAGACTCTACAGGATAAAAAAGAGGTTGATGATACCATTGCTTCAGTCAAAGTCAACTCTAACCAAAAACTAAATTCTGAAGGACTTGTGAACTTCATATTATACTTCTTAGTATCAAACAATAAGTTACATGAAAATTACCAAGCCTTGGATGCCATCTCTCCATGGGTACTTTACTGGTTGATTTGTGCACTCATGGTCTTGAAAGATCCTCCTATGTCTATGGGACCAGGAATGACCATGGATGTTGTTTTGAAGAAAATCAAAGAAGAGACTTTATTAAAGTTGAGAAAGTTCCAGTACAATGCATCAACACATTTGGATAACGAAAAAGAAGACATGGTGAATTCTGGATTTGCCGGTGCATTTGTTCAAGTACCACACTTGGCTACAACATACTCGTCTATTTTGACTTTGAAACTTACAGACAACTTGGATGAATTTGACTTCAAGGATATGAAACAATGGTTCAAGGATTTGTTGTCATTAGATGAAAACACAGGAAAATATTGTTTGAAAACATCACCAAAAGTTGGTGAATTTGATGCCAGATCTTTTTACTGTTTGTTGGTATCTGCCAAGATGAGTAAGATTGACTTAGGTGTCGAGTACTTAGAAATTCTTTGGAATTTATTGATCAACTCCCAATCTGATTTGGAAGGTGGTTTGAATAGCCATGACAAGGAGCAAGAATCACACGGGGCTTATTCATACTGTACTTTAAGTTCTATAATCATAATATTGGATCAGCTAAGAGTGCTGAAACCGGAACAATATAAGGACAAAAAGCTACATGATTTCATCAACATAGAAAAGTTCATTGATTGGTTAGCTCACAGACAAGATGAAATAAACGGTGGATTAAGCGGAAGACACAATAAACTAGTTGATGGTTGTTATGCTTACTGGGTAGGTGCTTGTGGGTCTATTTTGAAGATATATGGGTACATAAACCCTATAAACATGCCAATGTTGAAGTCTTATATCCTAAATTACTGTCAAGACAATGCCACAAATGAACCTGGTTTAAGAGACAAGCCTGGTGTGACTGCTGATTTTTATCATACCAACTACATAATGATGGGTCTTGCTCTTTGTGAGTATGAGAACGACATGTACCTGCCTGATGAGCATTCAGATGCACTGGATATCATGTGCAATTCCATAGAAGGGAAACCAGTGCATGGTGTGAATCCTGTGTATGGTTTACCAACGTATATATTGAATTAAAGTCGGTCTTCAGCGGTGTGTTCATTGCAGAAAGTCTAAAAAAAATTATAACCATCTCCCCACTAAAAGATGTTATCAGCGAATTCATCAAAAAAAAAACAAAAGGCAAGGGAATTTCGACAGCAAAAGGGAAGTTTCCCTCCCGTGTCTTATTTTTTTTTTTTTTAAATTTTTTGTATTTTTATTGGGTTACAATCATAGTTATATATTTAGAAACAGCATCCAAGACAGTAAACAAAAGTCATTACAGAAAACAACCGTATCCACTCTTTTGAATCAATAAACAGACAGGTTTGTTTTTTTTTTTTGGATAATAAAATCTACACACAACCATGTCTGCTCACCATCCCGAATCCTTCAGGGACATCAAGAACCTTAAGTGCCTGATCGGGTCTGTTTTGATCGGTCTTGGATCAGGTACTGTTTACTGCTACTCATACTACAACTCACAGCTTTTGGAGACATGTCAAATCCCCATAGGCAAAATATCACAGCTCTCGTTGTCATTGTCCATAGGCTCTGCTCTTCTAGGGTTGGTTGTGGGTCCTATGATTGATAACTTGGGTTGTAATTTTATGTCTTACCTTGGTGGTATAGAAACCTTCTTGGGGTACTACATCATCCTAACCAATTATAGAAAAGGACCTGATGCCAGTGTTGCATCGATTTGTTTTGCCTTGGCTATGGTTGGTATGGGATCCATTTGTGGGTTTTATTCATCTATAAAATGTGTTACTCACAATTTCCCTAACTCAAGAGGATCTGCTGGGTCAGTTCCTGTTTCCTGTTATGCCCTTTCATCTTTAGTATTCAGTACTTTTTTCAAATATACAGTCAAGGACGATATTGAAAAGGTATTCAAAATCTTTATGATTGGGTGTTCCATAATGATTTGCATTGGTGGTTCTATGATATTTATGAGAGATTACACTCCCGTAAGCTCTCAAAGTCAAGATAGATTACAGGTTATTAAACCAGTTACTCATGATGAACCACCTGTAGCTTCTACTGCCACTACCATTACCAAACCAATGGCTATCAAAAAGGCTCCAAAGAGAAACGAATCCTTTTCTAACAAGTTGCAAGGTTCATTGGCGTTTTGGGGTGCAGGTAGAATTAGAGAGACTCCTGATTCAGTCATTGAACACCACAACATGCCTTTGCTAGCTACTTCTAACCACAATTCTAGTTTCACTGACTTGACTGGAAAAGCAAGACGTGAATCTGTTCAATCCAATAGACTTAGTGCGGGCAATTCCAGTCCTTCTTTGAATCAAAACAGATTGTCCTATCAAAAACCTGCTTCTAAACAAGAAGTTCATTTCAATGAAGATGTTGATGAATTGGATTTGAACAAGCCTCATGATGAAGGTTCAAACTCACAAGATGATATGTCCATCAAGCCAACAAAGACAGAGGTCATTCAACACTCATCCACAAGAGGCTTGCCTTTGTACTCATCTTTAACAAGCTTTAAATTCATCAGTTATTACTTTGTTCTAGCACTATTGCAAGGTATTGGACAAACATATATTTATTCCGTTGGTTTCATCGTGCCTTTGATATTTGCTGGTGAAGACCTAACAGATGTCAAGGTTACCCCTGCTTCTGTTCAATCTGTTCAAGTATCCTTGATAGCTATCTGCAGTTTCATGGGTAGATTGATATCTGGTCCTTTATCTGATCAATTGGTATTGAAAAAGGCACAAAGAAAATGGAACATCGTCATGGCCTCAGGATTACTTGCTCTTGGTTCATATGTTATTTCTCACTTTGACAGCACTACTCTAGCCGGAAAGATCCATTACTTAAACACATGTTCATGCATCTTGGCATTTGGATTCGGTATATTATTCGGTACATACCCGGCCATTATTGTTGATGCCTTTGGAATTGAACTGTTCTCTTCCTTATGGGGGATAATCACCACCGGTGGGTTAATAACTGTTAAGATATTCAGTATGATGTTGAGTAGAGATTTGAAACAAGATAACTGCGCTGCATTGGGTAACAAGTGTGTGCTTAGAACATTTTCCATCACACTTTTCTTGTCATTAGTTGCAATGGTCATTACCTGTTTCATGATATTCTTCAAATTCAGTAAAAGAAGAGAAAGAATGAGAAACTTTGACCAATCTTATTTATAATTTAGAAAAAAAAAAAAATGACAAACTTTTTCATTAAATTATGTTATATATTTATTTTATTTATTGTCTAGTGTGTTTAACATCATAGATTTGACCACCTTCATTCAACAATTGTAAAGCAACAGCTTCATCTAATTCGTTACCGTATTGATCCAAGAATTTCTTTGGACCCTTGTCCTTCATTATATCAGCTATGTCAGGTTGTTGAGCTTGTTGAACTGGTTGAGCTTGTTGAGCAATGTTGGCTGGTGGAGGAACATTGACTTGTGGAGCACCAGTACCAGCAATTGGGACTTGTTCTTCACGCTTCATGATCTTACCACCTTGTTGTTCAATCAACTTCATGGCTTCTTCTTCAGAAAGTTCGTTACCATCTGGACCAATGAATCTCTTTTTACCAGTGTTGTGCTGGATGTCTTCAATATCAACTTCAACAGCTTCTGGAGTAGCAATAACACTTTCACCAACTGGTCTGGCTTCAGAAGTAGACAAGGTCAAGTTGTCATAAGATTCCCAATCCTCCAATAAGATATCACAGGCATAATCCCATTCATTGACCCATTTGTTCTT
The DNA here is from genome assembly GCA_030573495.1 of Hanseniaspora nectarophila. Classification (NCBI taxonomy): domain Eukaryota; kingdom Fungi; phylum Ascomycota; class Saccharomycetes; order Saccharomycodales; family Saccharomycodaceae; genus Hanseniaspora; species Hanseniaspora nectarophila. The sequence continues at coordinate 67,460 of JAJMDJ010000006.1, forward strand.
TTTACAAGTGGACTTCAATTGTGGAGTACCATAAGCAAAGTTCTTGTGGGTTTCAAAGAATTGTAAAGTAGCACCTAAGATGATAACAACAACAGAGAAGAAAACCAAGGTCTTTCTCTTGTTTTGGGCAAATTTGGAAGCAAACAAGTTCAACAATTGAGTGAAGGCCATGATCAAGAAGTAGTATCCTGGTAAGTAATGGTGCAAGAACAATTGTCTACCCATCAAGAAGAATGGCAAGTAATGTAAAGCCCAACCCAAGATGTATTCAGTGACTTGAACATAGTTGTTGATTTCTTCAGCATCCATGTTGATAGGAATGGACAATTGGTACTTGAAAAGTTGGATCAATAACATACCAGCAAAGACACAAACAGTAGCAGAAGATAACCACCAAATGACGGCATTACCAATCAAGTAAACTTGTCTATTGTCCTTGGCCCAGTAAGAAATACCTCTGTTCAATAAAGGCCAGGTGGTTGGATCAGATTGGTAGTAATGGGATTCAGTGAAACCATTGTTGACAGACCACATTAACTTGTTAGTTTCCAAGAACTTACCCCAGAAACCTAATTTAGGATAAGAAATAAGTTCAGGAGCTTGGCCATCCATGGTTAAGAAATCATTGGAGTTTAATTCAATTTGCCATAAAGTCAAGTGTTCCTTGGCAGAATGGGCACAAGTAACTTCTTGTTGGTTGTTTTCTGGTAAGAGAACAGGATGGGAGAATAACAAACAACCAGTCATTGCATGTCTTAATCTGAACTTGGTTTCAATAGCATTGACAACTTCTCTGGATTCACCAGCAGTGGAGGCCTTTTGATCAATTTCAACAATGAAGTCATCATTTGGATCACCTTCAAAGCCATCAAATCCATAAGCAGAAGCTTCAAATTGCCAATCGGCTTGAGAAGAAACTGGTGGTTTGTGGTCATGGGAGTGAACTCTCTTGTGAGTGTTGATGTGTTTTAATCTAATCTTTTCACCGTTCTTCAAAGATTCAAATTTGGTCAATGGAATGGTGGTTTCATTGTACTTTTCAACAATGAAATCATTGTTGGAATCAATGTGTGGGTATAAAGTCAATTGTTGTTGTTCAGAACCAGTGGTGTAGTATACTTCATGGGAGTGCAAGTAACCACCTCTGGTGTTGACGTGCTTGATAGAGACCTTGGAACCGTAACCAACATGCTTGTTGATGTTTTTTGGAATGGTGTTACCGTTTAATTCGGATCTGTATTCAGAAGACATTAAAGAAGCACCTTCAGAATCATTGACCAAGGTAGCAAAGTGAGCTTGGAAAGATAAAACGTAAACAATAGCAGGAATACCTAATAAGATAACACCCCACTTAGAAGCATAAGCAGTGGTCTTGGTTAACGGGGTACTTAGATCAGCAACCATGAATAGTAATCTGATAACACATAAGACACCGACCCAAGCAACGGTGAATAAACCAACCCACTTGGAGGCTAAACCTAAACCTAAGAATAAACCAGTTAGAATTAAGTACTTTAAGGAACCAAAGGAGTTTTCAGAGAAGTTTTGGTATCTCTTGTAGTAGTAAGCAGCAAAACTGATGAATAGAATCAAAATGGCATCTAATAAGATGTATCTGGAGATGGTAACAAAGGAATTTTCCAAAATGAAGAAGGTAGTACCAATGGTAGCAATCAATGGCTTAACACCAGAAGTTCTTAATGTTAAGTACATTAAAATACAACTGATGGAACCACAAATGGCAATGAATAATCTCATAGCAAAGTATGGGACGGATTTAGGGAAGAAGTCACCAATGTTTTCAAACAAAAAGTCACCTTTGAAACCAGATAAGTAACCAACAAGAGCAAGAGTCATCTTGGCCAATGGAGGATGGACATCAAAGAAGTAAGTACCGGTGATGTATTTAGCGGCAAATTTACCGAAGTGGACTTCATCAAAGACAACGGAATCAGGGTAAGCCAAGTTTCTTAATCTTATGAAGAAGGTAAAGATTAGAATACCAGCGATCAATGCGTATTCTAATATGGATGTTGGGGTTCTTAGTTCGTCTAGTTTGTTATCTTTGTTGAATTTGGATAAACTGACATAAGGTCTTTCAGGACCATCTTCAACTACAACGTCAATGGCAGCTGTGTAGCTTGGAGATAAGAAGTCTGAACTCAAAAGAGGAGAAGTCTTGGAGACTTCTTTCTGTTTAGTAGTTTCCTTCTTTAAGGCTTTGTTAGATTTTTTAGCTTTAGGACTCATTCTAAAAGAGAAGTTTTTATTATAAGAGTATGGTTTAAGGATGCAATAATAAAAAAATCAAATAGAAAACACGATATAGGATTAGAACTGATTATTTTAATTGTTTTTATACTTCTTGGATATTCTAAGTCAAAAAAAAAAACCAACTATATGAGAATTAAAAAGAGTAAAGAAAGATGATTATATGTGTAGTGGTTATTGTAATACCTTATTCTCTTGTAATACAAATCAGATATAGTATTTCTTTTATGATTGTAAAAAAAGAAGTGTTAAGTAACAATTTTTATAAGGTTTACGTGTTCATGTTTTTTTTTTATTTTTCAAAAAAATCCTACAGGGTTAACAAAATGCAAAGTAGAGCTGTTGTTAAAATTTTTTTTGCTTCATTAGGAAAAAAATAAAAATATAGATCAATGGACACCGGATATAAGATACTTTACCCCAACACTCATGTAGAAAATCATTTACCTTATTCAGACAACAACATATATATATTTTTTTTGTATTACACTTGGGTGGCAAAATATTAAATACACACACTGATAAAAAAAAAAATATATACTAATTTCGTGTTTTGTAATTATCTAATATATAATATATACACAACACCCACTACAACCACCAAATGTCATATCAAGAACAATACAACGAAGCCATTGATCTTCTTAAAGACCCTTCAACTGCTGAAAAGGCATTAGATATTCTAACAACTCTTAACAACATCCCATATGCTGAATTCTTAGATACAAATGTTAACCAATACCAATCCAGTAAATCTGTTACTGAAACTTTAAAAGAAAAAATCATAGTATCAACAGGTGAAGCATTATGTGAATTGAAGAGAAATGATGAATTATCTACACTTATTTTGCAATCACAAGATGTCATCTACGACAACTTCAGAAGTAAATTATCCAAGATCTTAAAGAAATTAATTGAATTCTTCAAAATCGACAACAAGGACATTTCTTTACAAATTAATACTGTGGATTTGATGATTGAATTTGCCAACTCCAAACAAAGAAAGTTCTGGGCCAACTCTTTATTAATTGAATCTGCTTATCTAGAATTCCAAAATAAAAATTACAAAAAATCCCTTGAAATCTTACAAGTGGACTTGATCTCTAGTTTCAAGAAGCTTGATGATAAGGCATCTCTAATTGACTTATACATTTTAGAATTCAAAAACTACTACCAATTAAAGAACTTTGTTAAGGCTAAGAACTCATTGATTGCATGCAAGACCATCATTCAATCTGTTTACGTCAATACTTTGATCACTGCTGAATTGGATATGTTAAATGGTATTATTTTCTGTGAAAACAAGGACTACCAAGTTGCTTACTCTTACTTCTACGAATCTTTCAACAGTTACCACGAAGAATATACCAAGTTATTAAACATCAGTAATGACAAAACAAGATCACATAATAGAATCCAACAAGTCAAATTAGCCAAAATCTACGAGATTTTATTGTCCTTGTTGAAGTATATGATTTTATGTAAGATTATGGCCAACAAGGTTACTGAAATTGAATCCATATATACCTTGCAAGCCTACAGAGATACATTCAAGGAAACAGAGGAATTGAACTTCATCAAGGATATTGTCAAAGCATACACAGACAACTCCTTACTAGAATTCAACAAGATTTTATCCAACAGCACCATCAAGGATGAGTTAATCTTGAAGCACTTGAATATTTTATACGACATGCTATTGACCAATAACTTGATCAAGATCATCAATCCATTCGATTGCATTGAAATCCAACACATATCCAACCTGATAGGAATGCCATACCAAGATATAGAAAACAAACTATCACAATTGATCTTAGACAACAAAATATACGGTAAATTGAACCAAGACTTGGGGTACCTTACCATCTTTGAAGTTCCTAAAGAAGATACTGTCTATGAGCAAGGTTCTTTAGTAATCAATGAATTAAGTCAAATTTTGGACAAGTTATATGAAAAAGCAACTGTTTTGCAATAAATTTTAATTATATAAATTTTTTTTTTTCAAAAAAACAATATATTTTTTTAGTCATCACTGATTACATGAAGTGAGAATAATGTTTCAGGAGTATGAAACTGCAGCTTTGCGTTCTTTGCAAATACTTTATCACTGTCGCTAAAATCACCTGTTCTTCCAGCAGCATCCCCTACAAAGTAATCAATGTTTGTGTCGTCACCTACATCACTGTAAAACTCTCGCAGCATACCAGTGCCTGGTTTTCTATACGTACCAAACTTCAAAACATTGTTCAGTTTATGTTCATCCAATGAATCATATTGATTAATGAAGAGTTTGTGGGTTTTGTATTTGACCTGACAATCCTGGATATCGTGCAGGAATCTTTTTCCTTCAGTCTTTGGTGTTTCATTTTGTTTTTTCTTCAAAATCTTATCAAAAGAAGAATCCATCTTCTTAGACTTATTGTTGTCATACATCTTCATTTCAACTTTGCTTCTTGGCAATGGTGCTTGGAGACTACAGTAAAAAAAGACACGCTCTTCGGCTAATTCTTCATAGAAATGTTTCATAAGGGTTATAACCTTATCTATCATGGTGAACACTGTTTTGTGCATATGCTCATACGCCTGTATATTGCTGGTCTTGGTGGCATTGAAAGATGCATTCACACCAAAGTTGATTGGTCTTATTCCACTTTGATTGGAAAATATGACTATCTTTGATTTTGGTTCTTTCTTCAAAATACTCAAGATCAGAGAAAACATTGTTTTATGATCATTTTTTTTGGTGTTTTTAAATTCGAGCCACTTCCAGTCATCAGCACCCACAGGGAATGGGGATTTACCTTTGGTTTGGATCAAGGTGCCATCCATATCAAATGCGTAATACTTGTCATCTTTGGAGTGTGTGATGTTATGTGGGATGATCTTAAGAACTTGTGGTTTTACAATTATTTGGTAGTTCATAGCAGAAAGAATGGGTTTTGGTTTCAAATAATGAGGCATTTTTTGTTATAATGAGTCAGAGCAATTAATTGTATATGCAAACAATCTTTATTAGTGATTAAATTGATAAATTCTTGATTAATTTTTAACTTTTTTTTTTCTCCCTCTAGGAAAAATATGGCCGATTGAAACTTGTGATAAACAGATGGATGTTTTGGGAATAACCAAAACATAATCTTTTCATCAATACCAGTATAATGTCAGAATCAAAGAAACTCACATTTGGGAGACGTACATGGAATAGAGAAGACTACAAATCACCTGAAAAAGACCTGAAAGCTAACACGGAAGATGGCCAAAATCAAATATCAACCAAAATTACTCTTCCCATGGGGTTGGAAAAGAGAATACAAAGACAATATAACTTAACAAGTGGAACCAAAACAACCAAAAAGCTTATATCTAAGAAGAAGGTAATTGATGTTGACGAAGCAGATGATAAAACCACCACTTCTGATAGCAAAAAATTCAAATGTTATGTATGCGGATACCAGTTCAACAATGACTTGAAGTTGATAGAACACTGGAACACCAACAAGCACATTAACAGATTAGCTCAAACATATAACGAGAACTTGAAAGAAAATGAACAAAGAATTAACTTTCCTCATGACTACACAAAAAGATACAAAAAAGATGAAAGCATAATCAAACAACATTTGCTTTATTTACAGGAGACTTTACATAAGCCTTGATGAAATATATATATATTTTTTTTAAACGTAGGTGATTTTGCTGACAGTATCAAAGTATTCAATCATATCTTCATTCAAGTCCTTGTGTTCATTCTTTACGAACAACTTGTTGACTAGGGAATAATCGATTTCAAACTTGAATATTTCGTCTAAACTCATTAATTGGGCATTGGTGATGTATAAGTTTTCAGACTTCACAGGAGATCCGTTGAAATCACCTGATATGTTTGTGGTAATGTACTTGTTGATTAGGAAAGAAATGAAACCTGGTGGGGTTCTTCTAGTCAACAATTCTAAGGTTTCAATCTTTTGGGCAGTCATGAAATCCTTGATAAACTTGGAGTATCTACCCTCAACATCTTGATTAACATAGTAGTCCATCATCTTGATGATATCAACAACATATAGCTTTTCCTTTTCAGCATCAGCAGGTAGATCCTGACAGAATACAAAGTTGATCTTCTTTGGAATGACATTGTCATGCTTTAAAACATTCAACTTGGCTATCTTTCTTTTGGTGTTTCTGTTTTCTGAGGTTTCACCGTCCTTTTGGTAGAATCTGTCCAGCAATTCCATATGTTGATCCAAGTAGATACATGCACCAGCAACTGACATGGCGGATAGAAGACCAATTCTCTTGGCAAAGGAGTTAGGTAGAATATTGGCTTTGCCGTGGAATTCTTTATTCAATAGGGGACTTCCTGCAGAGAAATGTCTCTTGAAGGAGTTTAAAACAAAGGATTGCTTTGATAGCTTTGATAAATTACTTCTGAATAGCATTTTTTTGTATAATGAAGTGGGTTATGTCAGGTATTTATTCAGCTAGTATTTCTTTTTGTTTATAGAAATTATATATTTTTTTTCTTTTTTGTAAAAAAATTCAAAATCTTTTTTTCTAACCAGAATTGATGAAAAAAAAAAAATTTTTTTTTCTTCTTTTTTCATTCTTTGTTCATCCAATTTTCTTCATAATAACCAAACAAATAACAAACATAACCCAAATGAGTTTATCTTTATACAAACTGAGTCAGTTTTGTGCTCATATGCAAAACTCTGTAAGAGTCAAGAATCCTATCACTGCTATACAATACACAGAACAAAACCTAGCTATTTCATACAAATTAATGATGAATGGTTTCATATCATCTATCCAAAGAGGTTCAGTCAATGGTCCAGATGTTGATGAATCTGTTGAAGCCACAGAAAAGAACCTAAAAGATAAGAGATTGTGGCTAGGTTTGAAATACAGAAACAACAAGGCTGCCTTTGGTGACATGCTTCCTTTATCCATACCTTCTTTACCTCTAAGATTGAATCTAAAACAAATAAGAGCATTGGCTAATAACGATTTGACTGGAGACCCTGCTTTCAAGAATATCTCTCCTATCAAACCTGGTGAAGTTGTTTTGGTCAGAGAAATTCTGCCTCTATCCAAAGAAGAATCATCTAAAATCTATACTCTATCTCAAGCTATCGAAAATGAAAAGTATGGTGCTGTTATGGATTTAGATGAAGCTGTCAGTAAAAACATCAGCAAATGTATACTACTTCTAAGAGCATATTAAAAAAAGATATATCATTAAATCCTTGTATATAAGCAATCCCTAAATTGATTTTTTTTTTTTTAAAAAAAAAATAGAAGATCTAAAATTGGACTATAGGTCCTGATCCAATAGATCTCCATTCGGACATGTCGATGGTATAGTTCTTCCATTTGCTGAAATCAACTGGTTCGTATGATACTGATAATTGAGGCATGCTGGCAGGAGTAACAGTTTGTTTTTTCATTTGTAAATCTTTATTTAGCTGTCTTTCTTTATTCAAGTCATCCTTCAATTTTAATATTTCAGCATCTTTATTATTAATGGTATTCTTTAAATCAGCAATGACTTTGTTAAGCTCGTTTATTTTATCATTTCCGCTAGTAGTAATAGATTCAACAGAGTCTGGTTTTTTAGTTACATCTTCAGCAACAGGAGTAGGTTCCTTGCTTTGTTGGCTTGCTATATTCTTTTTGTTTTTTAATCTTTCAATTTTCTTTCTAGCTTCTTCAAGCTTTTTTAGTCTGGCTTGTTCCTTGGTTTCTTCAATAACAGGTGTGGTTTCTGCAACAGCCTCAGTTTTGGCAACAACAGGAGTTGATTTTGGAGCCTCTAGTGTAGTTTCAGCTAAAACTTTAGGTTCTTCAACAGCTGGGATGGATTTTGGAGCTTCTGGTACGACTTCACTTTTTTGAGCTTCAACAACAGGTAACTTTGTTTCTTTTTTGGTGTCTTTACCCTTAACTTCGCTTACAACTTCTTTGACATCGTTTTCAGCTTCTGAGGAAGACAAAAGCAAATCTTGGTCTTCTTCAATGGACTTGACAATTTCTTCTTTTTGTTCAGCTTCTGCAGACATTATTTCTATAACTCAGTATTTTATTTTGGGGTTGTATCTCAAGACTCTTGACTTGTAGTACTTTTCTAGAATGTTCTTGAAACTGATAACCAAAAAATAGCCTTTCAAACAAAACCCCCCCCCACGCTCCTGTGTCTTAATCGCTACCACGAAAGTGTCAAATTGTTGAAAAAAAATTTTTTTTTTACACCAAAATAAAAAAATAACATGGCGGCTATCAAAAACACAAATTCAGTGGATTTCTTTTCATATATATTAAATATTTCATTCACATTACTTGTCATCTTCTTTTTTAAAAGAATAACTTTAATAGTAACCCATATACAAATATACACATAAAAAAAAAAATGTCTGACTTTGACGAAGAATTTGCTGCTGAACCAAACTTGAAAGAATTAATCACCTCCGATACCTACAAGTGGATTTTCGTTGGTGGTAAGGGTGGTGTTGGTAAAACCACCACTTCCTCATCCATTGCTATTCAATTAGCCATGAAGAACCCATCAAAGAACTACTTGTTGATTTCCACTGACCCTGCCCATAACTTATCTGATGCCTTCGGTGAAAAGTTCGGTAAGGATGCCAAGAAGGTTACTGGTTTAAACAACTTGTCCTGTATGGAAATTGACCCTTCTGCTGCTATGAAGGACATGAACGATATGGCTGTTGCCAACCAAGGTGAACAACAATCCACCGGTGGTATCAGTGACTTGCTAAACGGTGGCAGTGGTGGTATGCTAGGTGAATTGACCGGTTCAATTCCAGGTATTGATGAAGCTTTATCCTTCATGGAAGTTATGAAACATATCAAGAAGCAAGGTGAAGGTGCTGAATTCGATACCATTATCTTCGATACTGCCCCAACTGGTCACACCTTAAGATTCTTGCAATTACCAACCACCTTATCCAAGTTATTAGATACCTTCGGTGGTTTAACCAAGAGTTTAGGTCCTATGATGAGCTCCTTAGGTGCTATGGGTAAGGGTATGGACTTGAATGCCATGAACCAACAAATGGAAGAATTAAAGTCCAATGTTGAAACCATTAGAGATCAATTCACCAACCCAGACTTAACTACCTTCGTTTGTGTTTGTATTTCTGAATTCTTATCTTTATACGAAACCGAAAGATTAATCCAAGAATTAATCAGTTACGATATGGATGTCTCCAACATTGTCATCAACCAATTGTTATACGCTGATGGTGATGATGAATGTAAGAGATGTGTAGCCAGATGGAAAATGCAAAAGAAATACTTGGAAGAAATCAACGATTTATACGAATTATACCACTTAGTCAAGATGCCATTGTGTGCTGGTGAAGTTAGAGGTTTAGAAAACTTGAAGAAGTTCAGTAGTTTCTTATACAATGAATACGATGAAGAAACTAACAACGACTTAGTCTTCTCCTTAAACAACGACTTCTAGAGTAACCTTGATATTATTAGATTTATGTAAAAAAAATTGAAAATACTCAATACCTTTATTATTATGAAGTATATAAAATATTAAAATTATTCATTTTGTTAAATGTTGTTCTAGTTTCATTGCTGTGAATTCATCAGAGAGTTTTTTATTCTGGTCATCCAAGATTGTGTTCATTATTATCATGTCATTAAGCTTCTTTTTAAGGGTCTGCACCTCATCATTGAGATAAAGATTATTGGATATGATTTTTTCATTCAAAGTATCTGGATTGATAATATAGTTCAATAGTTTTGTTTCATCTATTATACTCAGATCTTTTTTATCTTCTGCTTGTGAATGACTTATATAATTTAGCTTTTGGAATATGCTGTGTTTGAATGTATCAAAGTGTTTTTGAGTTTTGTCTTTGAATGGGTCAACTGTGTTGTGTGGTGTTAGTGACACACTTGCATTGACAGAAGATGACTGATTAGTTGTATCAGAAGAGGACATGGATAGAACAGACATGTGTGTGTTCTCTTATGTTGGTGGGATTCTAGGAGATAAGAATTTTGTTGTATAACAATATTTTTTCCATGGCGAAGGAATCATTATTTTCAATTTTTTTTTGGTTTTGCCCCTTATCTGATTTTACAAACACATTTTAGGCAAAAGAAATTCAGACTTGTGTAATTGAACATGACAAATTTTAATTTTAGAACACACCCCCAACAAAAATATTATAGACTGTTAGCTTTGCATCATGGCCGAAGAAAACAACAGTTCTTATTGGAACTACATAGCTCCTCTTACTAAACTCATACACAATGCAACCCCACCATCGAATGTAAATGATTTACAAGATGATGCACATCTTCCAACACCTATAGAAAATGTATCTGAATTTGATGTACTGAACAATTCAGCTCTGAAGTCAGTTCAGAACTTGTCGGACTCCAATAAACTACTGCTTTTAGTGTGTATCAAGAGAAAGTACGTTTATGAGCCACATACAGTTGAGATAAATAAAGAGATTTTATCTGTTTTTCACGTCATAAATGAAGTCTTTGATGACCAGTTTTTTGATGAAGCTAAAAAAGAAAATGCTGATTCAAACGTACTGCCTTTGACTATTATAAAATCATTTTATCATTACATCAACCATAAATTGGAGTTGAAAGATTTCAAACCCAAATACCAAGCAATTATTGTATCTGAATTTACAACGGAATTTGAAAATTTGGATACTGTGAATGCAAAAATTATTAAATCACAAGTATCTCTTTTTAATGCTTTGCCCACAAGTAGCAAAGATCAAAATGATAATGAAATGAATCTATTTTCCAAGACTATTGAAGAATGTCATAATGTTTCCACTGGCCAAACACTTGTAAATGCTGATGAATTTATAACTGAGCAGTTGAATTTAGATACACCGTCAGAACGTGCTGTAACTCCAGAAGAACAACCTACTGTAAGCACAGGATATTTCAATCAATTCACTTCCGGATCACTTCTTTCATCAATTCAAGGAACAATAAGCAGTGTTTACAAAAGAGAAGGTAGCAGAACTAACATTATAGGATTTTTCAATACACCAGAACCTGAAATTAAGGATTCAACTCGTATAATAACCCAAGTAGTTGATCCATTTAGTGATGAGATCACAGTAGCCATCGATCACAAGTTTGATGAGCTTATAAATCAATTGACTGTTAAAACCCCATACAAAGCGATGAATAAATATCAAATTACTGCAGAAGGGAAGAAAACACAAACAGATAATACAAACAATGCTTTAAAGTATAATAATTCGATGTTTCTCCCAAGTTCAAACATCAAAGAATATTTCCACAAAAGAGGTATTTTGAGCAAGATTGGTTTAGGTATAAGAGATCATTACAATCTGGATAAAGGTGATATGCACTTGTACCTATCAAATACTTTTGATGATGAGCAGGGGAAGCATAAAATACAAAAGCTTGCTGAGGTCAAAACGAACGTAATTATCAGCTTTCAGGTGTGTGACTTAAGATATCATGCTGATGCCAGTGTTACGGATCATTCATTGAATTCAAAAATGTTCACTGATATTTGCAATGAAAATTTGAATAAACTTTTACTAGATAAAAAGTCTATTAATAAAAAGATAACAATAGACATTCCTGCCATCAGTGCAGATGTTGGCCATCTGGATTTGGTTATTGAAAAAGTTCAAAAGATCTTTTTGAAGTTGGATAAGGAAATGAACATATTTGGTGGTGAGATGGATAACTTATTGTTCATCACCAGCGGCGAGTCTTTCAACTTATTGGCGATGTGCTTGCCTTACTTGAAGCATTATATTTTGATGAAACATCAAGACCATAAAAAGACTAAACATTTCGACTTTGAAAAGTATCCTGTGAGAAAATTGATACAAGAAAAAGTTAACAAAACTGTGACTTCAAAGTTTAACAAAGTGGGTGTTTTAGGTTTGAATGTGAATCCTGGTCATTCTGCTTTGCATTATTCTATGAATGGTAAAAAACCACCGCACTTGGATCTATTTTTTGATAGTTTGAACTGGTTATTATACAACAACATTACTGTATCTCTAGTGGCCGATTTGTATGACTGTCAGCAATTTGCTCTACAAGACAAGTTGCTAATAGATTTTTTACACCCACACTTGATAAGAGGGATCAATGTTCAAATGAGTCAACTGGATGATGACAGCAATCTGTTGTATACTGAGGATTATCTAAACATCAAGAAATATAAAATACCTATTAATAGAAGATTTGAAGTGGTTTTGATGCATTATTTAATAAATTTGGTAAATTTGGGATACAACTTGAATGATACCATACCGTTGTTCAAATTGGTTAGCAAAATATACGAATCTAGAGCCTTCAATAATCTAACAAGAACTCCACAGCTGAAAAAGAAGTTGGAAAGATTGAAAAAAGATTTTGTTGATAGAATGGATAAACTTCATAATGATTGGAAGAGCATAACCCCTGATATTATAATGAATGGATTTGATCATTCTGAAACAAATAAGGATGTAGAAAAACTGCACTACATTTATTATTGTTTGATAAAGAAGCAATTGGGAACACCTAATGGTACCGAGATCGATGCGATGATGTCTGAGATTAAATTATCAAACATTTGGAATAGCGATGAAGTCTACACATTCTTTATTACCAATACGCTGTTCACAACTTTTACTTACCCACAAAAGAACTTGACCATATTTGAGTTTGACAAGATAAACAAAAACGTGAGCACTAAAGAAAAGGAACAGTTTTTGTTGATATGGAAGTTGCGTGATTTCAGCAATAATTTCATCAAGATGAAGAATCTACCAAGGTTTTTGAACAACATAGAGGAAAAGTTAGAAAACGATATGATCAATGATTCTTATGAATCCCAAGACTTGGAATATAGCATCCAGAAGGCTGACAGCATAGCATGCATCAAGCTGTTATTCAAGTGCTATACGGATTACAAACCACCAGCAAATAACAAAAACCTGAATGTATTCAAGAAGGAGATACTAGATATGATCTGGGATGTGTATGAATCCAGTGATGATTTTATAGCTGATCTTGTTGGGTAAGTTTATTTTTTGTTGACGCGTTTTTTGCTTCAAAAAATAAAAATAAAAAATATGTATATACAGAAATGTCCCTTTTTTTAAAAAATCATGTTTGGCGTTTAAATCATTTTTTTTTTTTAAACACAATATTCAACACTGAAGTAAAGCACCACAAATTCAACCAATCAAAAAGATGTCCGTTAAAAGAAGAGCATCAGTAAGTGATGAAGAGAACAAGAACAGCCTTGTCGAGGAATTGTCATACCAAATCAATCCAAAAAAACTGAAACAGATGGAGGATGACACCGATTTTTTAAACAAAGTACAATCAACATTGAAGGAAGAACCCACACAGCTGTTACAAGCAACTCCTGATGTAAATAAATCGAACCAAAACGAAGATATTGATTTTGTTGTAGCAACCTTAACATCTGTGGGTGATTTTGAACCTGCCATAAACTTTGAAATCAAAAGAAGCTTTTTCTTATCTGAAGCCAACAAGGTTCTGAAAGTCGGAAGATCATCCCAATGTGCTTTGAAAATCAACAACCTTTTGCTATCATCCGTTCATTTAGAAATTACAATGGATACTAAAAACACTACAGATGTTTTGTATGTCAAGTGTATAGGAAGAAATGGAACTAAAATCAACGGAGAAAATACAAACAATCAGGAAAATTACCGTTTGTACAATAGTGATGAGCTATTGATGGGAGAAAAAGTCAAGTTGAAAGTTGCATACACTAAAAAGAAGAAATCCATACACGATTATTACGTTGTTCAAGAAGAACTGGGTAATGGTCACTATGCTGTAGTTAAAAGAGGTGTAAATAAGTTGACAAAGAAGAAGGCTGCTATCAAGGAATTTTACAAACAAAATATCGATGATTTATACAAATTTGACAAAGAGTGTGATATCTTAGTTGGTTTGAAGCATGATAACATAATAAAACTATATGATACATTTATTGAACCTATCCCAAAGGAACCAACTTTTTTCAAGACATTTTTGGTTATGGAATACGCAAATGGTGGTGAACTTTTCAACAGAATTGTCAAAAAAGGAAAGCTAAGAATTGATGAATCTAAAAATATATTCAGACAATTGCTATCAGGGGTCAAATACTTGCATCTTAACCACATCATACATAGAGACATAAAACCAGAAAACGTTCTTTTAGAGATCAAATACAAGGATTTGTCTAAACCAAAAAACGAACAAGCACAGTTGGGACCATGGGACGACTCAGAACTTGATGTAACTGTCAAATTGGCTGATTTTGGTTTAGCAAAGTTTATAGGGGGCAATCAGCAAAGTCAAATTAATGACCATGTGGCAACAAAGACTATGTGTGGATCTCCTGGATATGTAAGTCCCGAAATATTGCAAAACCTGGAATACACCGAGAAAACTGATATGTGGTCATTGGGAGTTGTTTTGTATATTCTGCTTTGTGGATTCCCACCATTCAGTGATCAATTAGGACCTCCTTCAATGAAGCAGCAAATAATTGAAGCCAAATATGCTTTCTATTCACCATACTGGGATGAAATTCCAGATGTTGCACTGGATTTGATATCAAACTTACTGCAAGTTAATACCAAAAAAAGATATTCAGTTATGGATGCTGTGAACCATCCATGGTTCAATGATATCATCCCACAATCGCAATACCACAAAATTATTAGCAGAATCACTCCATCCCAGCATCAAGACTCATACTTATCTCAACAAAAAAATAAACTATTTAGATGATTTAATATATATTACCATTGTGAAATTGTTTCCAACTTTTCTTGTAAACTGTTCTTTGTTTTAATTCTCATGTAGAAAATATCACAATTTTTGTTAGAACAGAGTACTTCGTTATGCAAGGATCCTGAACATCTTTGACACTTTGTCCATAGTTGATTAAATCTATCTTGCATTTCCCTAATTTCAACCAATTTATCTAGATAAATTTTTCCAGTATCTTGAGAACAATTATCACATAGTGGACCCTTATCTTCTTTTTTCAATGGGTTCTTACAACTTTGACAAGTTCTAACCTTTTTCAAAAAGCCCATTAATGCACCAGTTTTACCTGTTGTTATAGTAATTTCAGTAATGTTGAACTTTGCAATGGCTTTGTTTTCACCTATTATAGGGCCAATAATAGACACAATAGGATTCTTTAGTTGCTGATTCAAGTAATATTTGGAATCAATCGGAATGTTGTTTTCTAAAACATACAAAGGATCTTCAGCTCTATCATAAAGTTTTGTGTTACCACCAACAATAACATAATCGACTCTATCACCAACTTGCGGACCGGTACCTTCTCTCTTGGCAATTTTCTTGGCCAATACTGCATGGGGTTGTGGATTTGTATAATTCGGAGCCAATGCCTTGGATATAATTAGCTTCGAAATATCGATATTATTTTGTAAAACACTCTTGATGATTTGATCCAAATAGCTTATACCCTTTTCCACATCTCTATCAATTAAAATGTTCTTCAACATCGTATTCATAACCAGCGATACCAGGGGACAAGAATCTCTTCTAACAGAAGCCAGACCCTTTTGATCTAATTTATCATAATTGTTTGGATTTGTCCAATACAAACCAGCATATCTCTTTTTGTTGATCAGCAAATATGGGAAGTAACACTTTTCGAATTCCAAGTTGATTGGATTCTTGAAAATTAACGAAATTGCCCTAGCAGCTTCATCACCTAATGCCATTGATTCTTTAAGATCATCAGTACCGAATTTAATCATAACAGAATCTGTATCACCATAAACAACTACAGCATTGTGCTTGTAACCGTTTTTGATGGTATAGTGATCCTCAACATACTTTTTTGTCTTCAAAATCATTTCTCTACCAAAGGAAGTAACTGAAGAGGATATTTGCAAACAAGGCAACTTACCAACAGTGGCACCAGTGAAACCATAAACAGAGTTAGCGGATATTTTCAGAGCAAGTTGCTTACCATCTAGGACTTTCTTTCTGAATGGATCTGTTTCTGATTTCAATTGTTTTTTAGCTCTGGATCTTGCATTCAAAAGTTCATCTAGAATTTCAGGCAAAATACCCTTCTTCTTATGTTCCTTAACGAAACAATCACCATTTGGAGTGACTATATAGTCTTCATCTTTTACCAATTTTAATCTTTCTATACTGTTTTTATCCAACAAAGTTGTGTAACATAAGTTATGTGCCATGATAATAGATGGATATAGGGAATTGAAATCTAATGTTGCAATTGGCATATTGTAGAATCCTCTTATAGGTTCAATGACTGTAGCACCTTCGTATTGTTCATCGGAACCGTTTTTTCCTGTTAGATTAGGTACCAAGGTATCGATGGAAAGACATTTTCTGAAAATTTGAGAAATAACCTTAATTTGTTGACCTCTAGTTAATAAGTAACTGAATGGAACACCAGTGACCCTACTCATTTCTGTGTAATTAATCAAAGGCATCAATTTTTCTAATAACTTTAATGGCAACAAGGCATCTTTTAAGCAATAGATCGCCAACCTTCTTCTGGTATCAGCATCACCATTGTGTAAATCTGTAATAATGGAATAGTGGACATCTTCTTTTTGTTCATTCAAAAAGTGTGCAGAAACTGCATTCAAAGTATATGATCTCAGTTTATATTCTCTTCTAATAAATGCTAAAATATCCAGTTGTAGTCTACCTGAAATATTAATAATCTTGTTTTCTCTTGTACCCAAGGCCTTTGAGGTGAATGTAGATGTTTTGTAATTATTTTTAACATTGGTCAATTTACCAAAGTATGGGAACGAATCAAGCTTCAAACTTTGAGCTCTATCTAATAAATACGGTAAATCGAAACCTTCAATGTTGTAACCAATAATGATATCTGCATCAACTTCTTTGACGAAATCCTTCCAAGCCATTAACATATCTTCTTCTTTTTTATAAGAGAAGACTTCAATACCTGAGATGGCAGAACATGTATTAACAGTGAAGACATTTTTGACAAATGGATGATTAGAAGCTGAACCTTGGACATTGACAACATTAGCGATTTGAATTACTGGGTCAACAGAAGGTTCCGGGAATACACCTGGTCTACCAGCACATTCTAAATCAAAAGACAAAATTCTTAAAGGAGCAAATTTGGACCATTCAGCATCATCAGCTGAGTGAGCGATTAATTCCTTGTAATCAATCAAAGTTTCTATTTGACAATTGGAAATTCTGTTTTGCTTGGAAACAAAGTTGTGTTTGGATTTAGGCAAGGTCAACCAAGACATACCAACTATTTTCAAATCAATCATCAATCTCAACATATAGGCGATATTGTCAAAGGTTGTCATTCTTTCACCATAAACGAATCTACCTGGGATGTTTATATTACCATCTTCAAATTGTTTTCTGATTTTGAATATGGATCCGTGATTGTTTAGATAAACTTTTAAGAATGCAAGCTTTGAATCACCTTGGTAACCCCAAATGTTGTGCTTGTAGCATTGTTCAATTTTGGTGACTTTTTCAGCTACAATATCACCTTCGGAACCACCACTGCTATTACCATTTAAGTAATTGTCGTTTAAGTAATTAACCAAACCTTGCAATTCCTTTTTCAAAGCATCAGGTTGATCATTCAAGTTTCCGTAAGGTGACGGAACGTATAAGTAATGCTGGAATCCAGTAACAGTACACATAATGGAGTATCCGGAATCTGTTACACCATAAAATCTTACAGCGGACTCGTTATTGTGATAACACTCTTGAGAATCAATTTGTTGGAAGTTGATATCACCAAGGTATTCGTGAGTCAAGTTCTTTGGGTCTAAAGCCTTTCTACCCCAAACTTGCTTGACAACCATGTCCTCAGGTGTGGTGTCCAAACTATCCAAGATATCCTGGTCTGTTTTGGCATCTGGCAGCTGAGTTGCTAAATCATTCTTTTGTTTGTAACCCTTGGAAACGTGTTTTGTATAATGGGTGTTGTCATCTAAAATATTCTCCATATTGATTGTTTGAATGTCTTGACTAATAGGCTCAGACATAACTGAATGATCAAGATTTACTGCTTTGACCTTCTTAGAAGCTAAATCATTTTCTAATTCCTCGATGTGTCTCTTTTTAGAGACATTTTCATCAGAACTCATTTTCAATAACTGTTATGCTAGTTGCTGTTTAGGTTTTAGATATATTTCTTAAAAATTAAGCAAGATTTTTAATATATATTCAACAAGTTATCATAAAATTCAGCAAATATAAAAAAAATTGAAGAACGAAAAGAAAACCATTTTTTTAAAAAAAAGAAAAATGAGTGTTTTTTTTTAATGATTTTTCGCGTTTCGGATATAAATGACTTAGGTCCGTTATATATTAAATATTCTTTGTAAAATACTTATTAGTAGTACAATTAAAACAGGAGCTAGGGCTCTTAGAAGAACCATTCCATCTTCAGGAACTTCTTCAGTCTGTTGTTGACGTTGACGTTGTTGTCTGGCTCTAGGACCGCTTCTGTGTGTTGAAGTGAAGCCACCACTGAATGGATCGAATTGGAAAGTTTGGAAACTTCCACCACCACCACCAGTGAACATATTGAACAAGTCCTCCATGTCCATGTTTTGTTGGAAGAATGGATTATGTTGCTGTTGGCCGAAGAAAGGTGATTGTCCAGCACCACCTCTTCTAGCAGCGCCATATGGAGATGCACCAAATGGAGATCCACGAGAGGATTGTTGATTTTGCTTGTTGCTGTAATCTATACCGTCTATATCGTAGTTTTTCTTCTTGCTCTCATCGCTTAAATGTTCATATACTTTGTTGATCAACTTAAAACAATCAGGTGCCTTGTCATGGGAATTTTTATCCGGGTGTAAATTTATAGCAAGCTTTCTGTATGTCTTTTTAAGATCAGATTGGGAAATGTTGTTTCTATCGTTGTGGTCTAGAGCCAGTATCTTGTAGTAGTCATAAGGCACGTGTTTGTATGTAGAAAGAGTGTATGAGTGTATTCTTGAGATGATCAGCTCCTGTTGCTTGCTGACACTAGGTCTCCCACTTTCAGAAGACATTCGTATGGAGTTATTGAAAGTTTTTTGTTGTTGTTTGTTTGAGTGGTTGAATATAATAGCAGTAAACTAATGTTATATAAAGTTCTGTAATATTCAAATAGTATCAACAACTAGAGATGTATGTGTATTGGGAACTTGCTAATTTTTTTTTATTTTAATTGAAATATCTTATCAACACCTAGATGGAACATTCCAGAAAGGGACACTTTTTGAAAAAAAAAATAAGTAGACATAAAATTTTCACAAGCTGAAAAAAAAAAAAAATTGGCTTAAAAAAATTAACACATCCACACATTTATTAGTCACTGTCGGAGTTAAACACTCCCCATGTGCCAGAAAATCATCAACAATTACATCTACGGATATAATAATATACTTCAAAAATTTTAAAAATACATAAACTACGATTCCTCATCCAGATCCTTCATTCTTTCTTGAATGATCTTTTGAATATCCTCGTCTTTCAGCTCTTTATCCTTGTTCATCATAAATCTTAGCGTTTTGTTTAACTTCTCACCAACACCCGCACTCTCTGCAGCATTCAAAGTAGTACTCTTCTTTCTGATGATCTTTCCACTAGGCAGCTTTTCAAAGCTACCACTTTCAGCTTTATTGGAACCGAATAAGGTATTTCTTCTACTGCGTGGTTTGATAACATCAGTACTATCAACTGGACTTCCCTCTAGTTCAATCAAGTCAGATCCACTCTTTTTGATTTCCTGTATTTCACCATTACTCTCACTGCTAGTGCTTCTTGTCATCTCTCCATAAACATTCTTTTCATTGCTATAATTCATCTTGGTCTTCAACTTGTTTTGGTATTTTTTGACTGTGCTAATGTCCTTGTCCCATGTCCAACCTTGTTGTAGTTCCATGTAACTGTCGTACTCCATTTTCTTTCTAACTTCATCGTCTTTTTCTAATTGCGCAAAGATAGATGCATCAGATGGGAACAACATGTTGATACAAACCTTGGTCAGCATATCAAACAATACCAATATAGCGCATGCAACAAGAATGGTTGCCCACATAGTTCCATCAGTACCAAAGTGCTCATATAACCCACTCTTCACATCATAAATCATAACATTGTCGGAGTAGATAGCTGGCAATACAGCACTCCACAGCAACCATCCTCCACAAGACAAAATAGTGGATGCAAATTCTATAGGAGATCTATTTCTCATCTCCAAGAACTGCAACTTGATGTTGATATAGAAGATAACCACTGTGAAGTTGATGAAACCCATAGGATAGATGGTATTATCTTTCAAGGCTCTTGACCCCCATACATGTACAGAAGTGAAGTTTATAAAGCATGCACAGGCTGCTGCTGAAACCACCCACTGCAAGAATATCTTAAAGTTGAATCCTTGGGACAATCTACCATAAGTATACAATTCCGGAATTGCTAATAAAGTAGAGGCCTTCAAGTCCTTGTGGAACATACCTATACACAAAACTGGTAAAGATGTGAACAAGGTATTGAACATACTCAGTGACCATGGTTCATACAACGAAGTTCCTGAAAACATGGTCCATCTTTGGAAAATCATTTGACCTAAGTAAAACATCATTTCCTTGTAGAAAGTTGACAGTATGAATAAACAAGTTCTGCTGTAGTTATATCTCCCATGAACTAATAGCAACTTCAACAAGAATCTGAATTGACCAATAGAGTAATCTGATGTTCTAGAAGCTTGCAATCCTTCCTTACCAGCAATACCAACACCAATGTGGGCACTTTGAATCATGGCAATATCATTGGCACCATCACCGATGGCTAAAGTAACTGCTTTTTTGTCCTTCTTCTTGACTGCTGTTACCATATCAGCTTTTTGTGATGGAGATGCTCTACAAACAATAACAGAATCACACTTCATGCATAGATCATAGAAAATAGATTCATCAAGACTTTGTAAGTACTTCAAGGTTTGACCATCAATGACAACAACACTGTGAGCGACTTTTTCACTGATAATCTCATCATAAGCTGTTGTCATCTTGGTATTCAAATCAGCATCATCCTTGTCTAAAATAATCACTGAGGAGTATTCGTAAACCAAATTACATGAGTAACCAATGTTGATTGCTGTTTCTCTCTTGTCACCTGTCAACATCCACATTTTGATCCCTGCTCTTTTGAACTTCTCAATAGCCTCAGGCACACCTTCTTGTAATTTATCTTCAATGGCTGTGGCGGCTAGTAACTTTAAGTCCTGCTCAATTTCATCACCAACAGCATCAATGTTTTCTTTTCTATTTTCAATACTGGTTTTGGCTATGTGGTATTTCTCGGACCATTCAGCATATGTGGTATCGTTTAGATACTTGTAAGCATACAACAACGTTCTTAACCCCTCGGTGGCAAAGTCATCAATGGATTCCAAGACTCTTTCTAAGATATACTCATCGTTCATGGTTAGATTGCTGTTACCAATGTATTCTTCCATATCATATTTGAATGGATCAGTTTTTGGATTCAGCAATGAGTTTCTCTTTAACTTTCTCTCCTCAGACATCAATCTCTTGCTGTACTTGGCCATTTGGGATTTATGATGTTCCAATTTACTTTCAAGACCAATGTTCTTGATATCCTTAGAAGGCTTTTGGATTTCTTGAACCAAGCTGTCAATGTTATTTGGAATGTCTACAGCTCCACTTTCAACAGTTATTCCAGACTTTCTTCCATCCATTGATACCCTTGAGATACTGTTTCTCATTTGTTGCAAAGACAAGCTGGCTCTGGAGGCTACATCATTAGTACCATGACCTTTCAAGTTAGAGGAACGACTTTGTTGGTTTGTCAACCCCATAGATAGTCTTGATAATCCAGACATCCTCTCATGGTTCATCAGCGAAACTGAATCTCTGGCATTGGCACTTAAGGATTTTCTTTGCTCAAGCAAATATTCTCTTTGTAAATTCTTTCTATCACCAGTTTGGTTTTTACTTTCAGTGATTTTACTAGCAGTTAGCTGTTGGTTTTCTAATCTGTCTAAGATAACATTATCAGCACCTTTACAAATCAACAACACTTCTTCATTGTCGTCTTCAACCTTCTTCACTATGATAGACATTCTCTTTCTATCAGAGTTGAACTCAATTACATCCAAAACTTTGTATTGTAAAATTTTGGAAGGCTTGTCAAATCCATTAGGATATGTCTTTATAGTAATAGTATCAGTTGATTTATCAGTCATCACATACCCCATATCTCTGGCTGCTATGATCAGAGCCAATTCATCAGGTGAAGCGGCTTGGTATTCAATATTGTCATTGTCATCCTTGTTTGAATCAAGTTTATTTGGCAAACATGTGTGACATAAAGACAGACAAAGTAAGAAGAAATTTACCTTTTGAGAAAATACAGTATTTGGATTTCCTTGAACATACTTGATCAAATCCAAAGTTGTTTTGATTTCAGGTTGCTTGGGGTTTTGGTTATCATTTTTGTGATTTAAATTTGGAGAATCTGTGGAATTATGATCAATCACACTTTCATTTTCTTCATTGATTTTATTCAGACCGGAAGTTTTGTTTTCAATTAAAGACGCAATACTTGGTCTTCCTGAATAAGTTGTTGAACCTGTATTGTTGAAATCAACAGATGTTCTGCCTTCATTATTTATTTTCTTTGATTCATTTGAAAGTGATGATGAAAGACCTTCGGGTTGAAGCTTTTTTACAAATGAGTAGTCCGCATCCACTTGATCAATTTCACCTAAATTTGTTGAATGACTCCAGTTAGTCCCCAAAATACTAAACTTCTTGAAAATCATTATGTTATCAGTTAAAGTACCTGTCTTGTCACTGAAAATATAACTAACTTGACCCAATTCTTCAAGAATTGTTGCTGTTCTTGACTCCATGGAAATATCACTTGGTTTATAGTACATATCAATATCCCATTCCATCAACTGTGATTGCATCAACTTGATTAATTCCATAGTCACATATAATGACAAGGGAATTAAAGTATTGTACATGATGATGAACCCCATGATGGAAGCTGCAGTAGAAACACCATGTCCCATGAAATACCATGCTTTGTCGTTGTAAACATATTTTTGTTCATTGATTTTGAATCCCAAGAAAGAGAACAAGGACATGGATAATACTACTATAGCCAAAAAGATAACAATCATATTGACTCTCTTTTGTAGTCTTGGAGACTTCCCTTTAGGTGTTTTGATAGCATTCATTCTTATTTTAGTTTCTTCACCAGAATACACAACCATACCTAAGATTTTATCTGTGTTTCTTAGAATAGAACCTCTTAAACAAATGTTGTCCATACTCAAAGGGTATGTCTTGAATTCACCGGATCCATCGTTATCCAAGGTCTTTAAGTTACCTTGAAAGTTATATAAATCACTATTTGGCAGATCAATTTCAATTTTAGCTTGGAATGATTGCAAAGATGCATATTGGTATAGATCTTTGAATAATTCAGGATGTCCGTTCTTCACCTTTAAGTTAGTTTCACCATCCAAATCCTTAGTTTCTGTGAATATTTGATTGTTGTCAATACTGGTTGATGATATGATTAATAAATCAGCAGGAATACTTTCATTATTGGATACAATAACAAAATCACCCACTCTTAAGTTATGCCATTCAGTTTTTTTGATTTCTAATTCTGAATCTGGAACTTGATTTGCCATAAAGAAAGCAGAGTTTTCTGATGTATCTTTAGCTGAAAAGAACACATCTTCATCGTTATGATTTCTTTTGAAAGCTGCAATCTTGTCAGTAGTTTTAGATTTTTGATCTTTATTGGCTTTTTTTGATTTAAAATACCTATAAATTCTTGTTTCTTCCCAAAACTTTAATTTTTTAATTTTCAAGACTTTTGAATATTCTGTATTCTGATCTTTTTTGAATAGAACATTAGTTAACTTTTTATTCTCTACACAGTCCAACTTGTATCTTCTAAAATCATCATAACCTTCTCTTAATGCAGATATTGAAATAAATATAAGCAATGGAATGATTGTGGTATAAGTACCTGTTGTGGACCAACCAGGGATCATTTGCAGGATGGAAATGGTCATGAAGTAAGAGTTGGCAAATTTTTTGAATTGAAAGATGAATTGTTTTGGAATAAAAGTGGCTAATGAGTACTTGGTGGAGACAATTGTGTTGTCAATGTAAGGATGGTCTTCATCATCTAAAAGCAAGTGGTGATCGTTGATGTGGAAATCATCCAAGATGTGGTTGTAGGATCTATCAATGCTGATAGGAATCAACCTTTGTTTGGTGTTATTTTGGATGATGTCCATTATGGTATTATATGGAGTTTTTTTATTTTTTTTTGTTCACTGAAAAGAAAATAAAGAAATAAATAAATTAAAAAGGATTATGTGTTTGTTTTTTGGAGTTTATTAACAAGTTGATATATCTGTTTTATTTATTGTTCTATAAATGTGATCCAGTATATATTATATCAATCTGTTATTTTTGTTTTTTTTTTTTCTTAAGCCACAGAAAAAAAATACATAAAGATATGAACATTTATATGTAGAAATGTTGAATAAGTACCCTGTATGATTGTCCGAAAATGGAAGAAACCAAAAAAAAATAATCATTGGACTTTATCCGTCTAGACAAACACGTGTTTTTTTGTTTCATAAATGCTTATATCCGGTTAACTTACACATCTGGTGCACGTGGTTGTTGCTCTTTTTTGTTTCATAAATGCTTATATCCGGTTAACTTACACATCTGGTGCACGTGGTTGTTGCTCTTTTTTGTTTCATAAATGCTTATATCCGGTAGACATACTGAACTCATCTTTAGTTCAGCACTAATAATATTTTTTTTGTATACATATAATTCTTCTTACTTTTGGTGTATTACATATATAACCTATATTTTTAATTATTTAGACTAATTTATTTTTGTTACCAGAAACACCAAAAAGACTAATCACCCCTCCAAAGCAATGACCTCCTATCAAAAGATCTATGATGATCTTACCAACCAAGACACACAATACACTACTCTATTGAAAAAATGTCAATCTTCTTTAGATGACCTTCAAGTATCCCTAAACTCAAGTTCTGAAGCCCTTGCTCAATCAATCAAGCCTTTACCTTCTAGTAACATTGAATCAACAATCAACAACCCAAATTTAAATGAGTTTGAACTCTTAGGTCTTGATGCCTTATCCAGAAACGAAGTAGCTATTATTCTAATGGCTGGTGGCCAAGGTACAAGATTGGGATCAAAAGATCCTAAAGGTCTATTTGATATCAAACTACAAAAATACAAATCATTGTTTGAAATCCAACTTAAGTCTGTTTTAAACCTACAAAACAAAATTAACAACAAATACAACACAAAAATTGAAATTCCATTCTATATCATGACTTCTCCTGCCACATATCAAAAGACTCATGATTTTTTGGTGGAAAACAACTTCTTTGGACTTTGTAAAGATCAATTTAAGATCTTCAACCAAGGAACCTTGCCTGCTTTGAACAAGGAAGGTGACAAGTTTTTGATTTCAAAAGAAAAGACCTTTATTCAATCTCCAGATGGTAACGGTGGTTTATACAAGGCCATGAAGGACAACCATATCATTGAGGATATGTTAAACAAGGGCATCAAGCATATCCACATGTACTGTGTTGATAACGTCTTAGTTAAGATTGCTGATCCTGTCTTCATAGGGTATGCTATCAAAAACAACTTCAAGCTATGTACAAAGAGTGTAAG
>JAJMDJ010000007.1:0-82007 GCA_030573495.1 Hanseniaspora nectarophila
GAAATATCTGGAAAAAGTATAATCTCTAAATCTTTAGTAATTAGACTTTTAGGGTATTCTCAGAGATAAGGAAAAAGCTATATAAGGGAGACAATTGTCTAATAGGAATTGTAACAGTTTCTTGTTATATCTTAAATATAATAATAATATAAAACCAATCAATTAATATCCCCTAACAAACCTACACACTTTCTATCACCTTCTGCTTTTTTTTAAAAAATCCTTATCTGTAGAAAAAAAGATTTAAAATCACATATTATATTCCGTTTATATATTACTATGCAGTAGCTGATGATGCTGTTTTGAACCATGAATGTGCAATTGCCTCTTTGATCGTCATTCTTTTGCTGACATCAACCACCAAGAGTCTTCCGATAAAGTCCTTTGCCAACGATGATACAGTGTTTTGTCTGTAGTTGTCTGCAGGCCAGTTGATTGCTCCCTCACAGATCATCTTGTATGTTTTTTCCTTTGTAGCATGCTCGAATGGCGCGTATCCAAACAAGAGCTCAAAGGTCAATACTCCCAAGGCCCAGTTATCCACCTTGTGGTCATACTCCTGTTTTTTGATTATTTCTGGGGATAAATAATCCAAGGTTCCGCACAACGTTGTTCTTTTGCCTGAATCTCTTGAATTAAAACTCTTGTCAATTTGTGTTGCCCATCCAAAATCAGTCAACTTTATATCACCATACTCATCAAGCAAAATATTCTCGGGCTTAAGGTCTCTGTGAAGAATATTGTTATCTTGCAAGTACTTGAAACTCAACAGCAAATCACTAATATACTTTCTTACTTTAAACTCAGGCAACATACCATGTTTTGTTTTTTGTAATGTCTTGAAAAGTTCTCCGTTGTAGCAATACTCCATGATGAGGTATATTCTCTTTTTGTCATAAAACCAATTGTACAACTTGATGATACTCTTATGCTGGAGCTTGCCCTGTATGGATATTTCTCTTTTCAACTGGTTGGTTAGCTTGAACTCCCTTAGTTCCTTGATGTTCATTACCTTTATGGCTACAATGTATCCAGAAGTTTTGTGTTGGCAACAATAAACACGCCCAAGCTTCCCCTTTCCCAAGGTTTTGCCTATTTCAAAGTCTGATATCTTCAAGTTTCTATTAGACATTGTGGTTATATATGATTTTTATCTTGGTCAGTTTAAAAAAAAATAAACACGTTAATGGAGTGTGTTTGGGTATATATTGTTAAAGTTGTGATCCCAAACATCTGAATGTTTTTTTTTTTGTTTTTGGCGTACAAAAAGGTGATATTGGGGTTTTTTTGTTGATGCTAATGTCCGATTATATCACACCCACACGTGCACATCTCCAAAAAGCTTTAAACATCTTATCATAAAGAACAGAAAAAACAAGGGAATTCATATTATTCATATATAATCGTATACTAATTTCTCGTTCTTCTGCTATTGGTCATTAAAGTATCATTACTATTTCAAGGTTATTGTTACATGAATTATTAAACAAAAAAGGAATGTTTATTAAGCTACTTGAGTGTAAACAAACTTTTCGAATTCAGTGAAACCAATCAAACTGTTCATATCAGCGAATGGGAATAATTCTTCACCCCAGTATAAGACAGTCTTCTTTTCCATGTCAATGACGTAGTACAAGTTGGCCAAACCACACCACATACCAGAGTTCTTGGATCTGCTAATACCATCACCCAATTCAATTGGTTCTTCGTTGATTAATAAAGCATGGGACCAAGTCTTCTTGGTTTCTGGGTATACGTTAACAGCATTGGAGATCAATGGTTGAGCACCTGGTAAAGAGGTGAATTTACAGTCTGGACCAATGGCCTTTAGTTGATCAGCAAAGAATTCATTGACAATGGTTTCTTGCTTCAAAATTCTTTGACCAGTCATTGGTTGAACACCCTTGTTGATGAAACATTGCAAGAACTTCAAGTAGTCCTTAACAGTACCGAAACAACCGTGACCACCACAGTGGGTCTTTGGGTTTAATGGAGTAAATTCTGGAGTTTGAGTGATATCACCGAATTCCTTTGTAGAGGAAGCATCTCTTGTGTGTAATCTAACCCAGGACTTTAAGTGGCTGTCATCTCTGACAAAGGAGAAGCTGTTCATGTTACACTTTTCAAAGACATTCTTCTTCAAGTAGTCATTCAAGGTCAAACCAGTGATTCCTTCAATGATTAATCCAATAACATCAATGTTGAATCCGTATTGCCATTGGGTTCCTGGTTGGAAGATTAAAGGTAAGTTTAAGAATTCTTCTTTGTCAGCCTTTAATAAATCACCACCAATGTGAGCAACATCCATGAACTTTTGGTAAGTTTCGTTGAAGAATGGGTATGAAAAACCACAGGTGTGGGTGGTTAAGTGCTTGATTTGAGGAACAATTTTCATGTCTTCAGACTTGGTAACAACACCAGCTTCATCAACTTCAACAACAACTTGTTTGTTCTTGAAGCCAGGAATATGCTTTTCAATGGTATCTTCTAAAGAGATTTTACCTTCTTCAATCAATTGGAATAAACCAGTTAAAGTCAATAACTTGGTGGTAGACCATAATAAGAAGGTAGAGTCGGTTTGCATCTTGTTTTCAGGAGCATCTCTGTCCTTAGCACCGTGATCTAAAACACCAGCAGCAGCAACATCTAAGATCTTTTCGTTGTTGGCGTAACCAGCAACAATACCAGGAATAATGGTTTGAGCGTCTAACTTAGAGTCGGTGTATTTCTTCAAGATAGCTTCTAAAGCGTTGTGTTGTTCAGCAGATACGTTAGTAGTTTGTTCAGTAGGATCAAAAGTCATTTTATGTGTTTTGTATTTATTTATTTAGTTCTGGTTTTTTTTAAACTCTACTTTTTTATATATATAATATTTTAAATTTGTTGATACATCAACTACGATCAAGAATAGTGTTTCTTTATATATGATGAACCCAATAATATATTAATTACGTAAAAGAAGTTATTTAGCTGATTTGAAAATACTACAAAATTGGGTAGAATGTAAATTTGCTATCTTATCTGCATGACAAATTACAATAACCTCCCTATTAACCGTAAATACTGAATAACTTTAAAGAGGGGGTACAGCTAAACTCTAATAAACTTTATGATGACCCTCAGGACTTTCATGCAAGTTGATGTATTTTTTTTTGTTAAAAATAGAGAGAGAGGTGAACCGTGGGGGTCACATATTACTAGCCTTGTGGTTTTTCCTCTTTTCCAATCAAGATGGGAAGTGGGTTAACTTGAAAAGTGGGGGGTTGGACATGCAGATAAGCCACATTCGTTATTCAATTCACCCTTTTTTTAAAAAAAAAAAAAAACAAAGAGGAGATGGTGTTAAGCAAACGTGGAGAAAGATGTACCCAAGAGCGGGATTACCCCTCTTTTCCAGTAAACCAAATTATTTTTGTAAATAGTTAGGAAAATATTCTCCCATGCGCGGTCATGTGACCGTTAGCCGTACCATCCATCAAAAAAAAAAAAAAATTGGTGGTTTTTATCAATTAAATCACCAGCCGGAAACATGTATTGCGTTAACAATATATGCTAATCGGCATTTATTTTGTTAAATTACCATTTTTGGTGTTATTTTAGTATGTTATAGGTTATTATCGCTACTAATCTTATACTATATAATGCAATAAATTATACAATAATAAAAATACAATTGTCAGAAGATCACAACTCTCTTTATATACTCTGCTTGGATTTTCGAATTACAAATATTGTCTCCTGATTTTTGGTTACTAACACGTTTGAGAGTGAGGGAGGGGTGTATAAAAAAAAGAAATTAAACTTCATCTTTTTCTACAAAGGATGGCTTCAAAAAAAGTCTAGGCTATATTTATTACTAGAGAACAAAAGAGGAGAGAGGGGAACAAGCTCTAAGATCCTAAATAGGAAAATGCTTAGTTGCATTATCGTAAAAGTAGATAACACCTAAATGATAACAGACTTTCTTTGTTGACGTATATATCTTTAATTAGTAATGACCATATAAGATGCTAATTTCTTGCATTATTAAATATTTCAATAACCGCTGTCAGTAACGTTTATTACCTCTAAATCTCGATATACTTGATCATACAATATGTTTACATCTTTGATTTAATTAAAAGAATTATTATATTATTATAATATTTTGTATGATTTCTATTTTACTACCATAGCTAATTATATTAAATGTAAAGATATTGTTATAGGTGTAAACAAATTGTTCAAAAAACGTGACCATCGGACATAAACATTACCAAGGGAAAAAAAATAACAACTTGACTCGTTTTTTTATAACTTTTTTTTTTTCTCTTTTGAAAACAATAACTTAAGTTAGCCTACCTTTATTTATGGTCAATCTAATCCATTTTTATTGCCGAACCCAAAAAAAACAACTTCATTACTATAAATTTCTGTTAATAAAACAAGTCTAAATATATATATTAACAAAACATTATGAGTAGTTCAGCATCAGCTTCGGGAAGAAGCAGTAGAGGAAATGGGATCAAAACACCTTCAAAGAATGAAAGCAACACCAACAACAACGAATCTGATCAAGAAGACGTTTCAGTTGATAATAGCAATGAAGCCGATGATGATGAAGATGATGAAGAAGAAGTTACAAGATGTGTGTGTACTTTAACAAACCCACCTGATCCAGACAACCAAGGTTATATTCAATGTGATAAATGTGCGGCATGGCAACATCAAGCTTGTGTAGGGATTTCTCCTGAGATGGGTGAAGAACTAGACAAGTACTGGTGTGAACTATGTAAACCAGAACTTCACTCATTGCATGATCTAAAGATCACCAGAAGACAACAAAGTTTTAGTCCAGATGATTCTTTAAAAAGAAGTCAATATAGCACCACACCTCATGCTTTGCCAACAGAAAGAAGAGCCAGAACACCTCGTAAAGCATACTCAAATGAAGATACAAACAAGGAAGAAATTGATTCTGGTGAAGATAAGAAAATAGTCTCAAGGCCTTTGAAAAAACGTAGTAGGGCTGATGCATCCCCAAGTACTCGTCAAAGTCGAAACAGAAGTTCTGCAGCTGAAAGAGAGGAACTTCAATATCAAAACATGTTGAAGAAAGTATTACAAGAGAGCAAGAAAGATGCATACAGGGAAAATGAAGATCAGCTTGATGATTATGAAAATGAAGGTGCTCATGATATTAAAAAGGAAGACGTGGAACAAAGCGATTTGGAAGCAGTCAAAAGCGAAGACAATGCTGAAGAAACTCCAAACGGCGAATACAGACGTTCTAAAAGACGTAGAGCTGCATCACCTAGAGTAGAGCAATCGCCTACATTTAGCACTGACTTATACAATGCTGAAGAAGAACCACAAAATACACCCAATAGAAGGCAAATGAGAAGAATAACTTCTAAAACACAAGCTGGCAGTATAGATTCAATGCTTGATGCTGACTCAGAGGTGAGAAAGCATCCTCTTAATGAAGAAGAAGATGACAACGAAGAAAATAAGAATACTGAAGCTGCAGATGTTGAAGATACAGCATCTGTAGAACAAAAACCTAGAAGAACATATAACAGAAGAACTGCACAAAGTGCAACAGCCGTAAAACCTGCTGAAACAAGTCGAAGAGGAGGTAATTCCAAACCAAAAACAAAAACAGCTAATGATGCTGATATAAATGAAGATGATGGCACACAACAAAGCCATATGGATAAGCTTTTGAAACTAGCACAAGAACCGTCTAGACCTAGACAGACACCCGAGGACATAACCGTTGAGGAAATGTATGAAAGAGTGACGGCTATTTCTGCGTTTTTGGAAAGATCCAAAGAAGAATTAATGTTTTTACAAAGAAATCAAGGTGCTTTGTTGTCTTTTGTTGAAAATCCTGAATTCATTGAAGAATACAAGAAGAATGTTGACTTTGATTCATTACTAAATCAAATGAATAACTTGAATAATGATCTAGCCAATTTTGGTAAAATATAAATTCCATATATATAAACTGTTAATAATCATATCTAATTCAAACTTTCTAAATCATTCATGTATTCCTGTGTAGAAAGCAAAGTAGTACCTCCTAACAAGACTTTTTTGCCTTTGGAATTATGTGTAAAGTCTGAGTTAAATTCTTTTACAACTCTACATTCCTCATAGGTAATACCACCAACAACATAGAAAATAATCTTTTTGTACTTTTCAGACAAGTCCTTGACCAATGTTGTATCCAAAGAACGATCTTCAAAGTCTACACTTTGGAACGATGCCAAGAAATCATTTTTATAAATTAACTTCTCAAGTGCAGGGTGATGCATCATGTATATGTTATCTTTGTTTCTGTCATGCGGAACACCTGAATCTTTGCTCTTGTTAGTATTAAACTGTTTGGCTAAGCCTGCCAAGAAGTCTGTTGACACTTCAGGTTGTTTTTGCAACTTTTGTTTGTCGGCTGGACTCAACTTTGATGTTTGAATTTGATACTGATTAGAAATCGTCTTGGCAAATTCTGTAGCCTTGCTAGGTAACTTCATTTCAACAGCTTTTAAAAGCGTTGGCAAGTACTTGTAATTAGATAAACCAAACACTAGCAATAGTTTGATTTTGTAATGGAAATCTATCTTTTCATCATCAAATACCTTTATTATATCTGGTAAAAACTCATTATAATCAGCATCAGTGTGGATCTGAGTTGCTACATTTTGCTCAACCTCACTAACTGTCCATATATTCAAGTTTTTCAAATCAGAATCCAATTCACTGATAATAGCCATATGTTTTGTGACATTTTTAGACAGCTTATTGAACTCCGGATACTGCAAAATAAAGGTCTTAATATCTTGCAAGTCATTGATTGTCTTTTTGTTTTTCATTTTAAACTTGTAATCAGCCAAATAACTCTGGAAGGCATCATTTAGGTCACCAAAGTTATTGTACATTGTCTTGGCAAAGAAAGAATCTTCTTTAGGGTTTAGTACTAACTGCTGTTGTTGCTTATAAATTAAAGGATCTTTGTTCTTATTTTCTTCATCATCCTTTAATATATCGACATCACGTTTGCTCATATCAACAACGTGTCTTTCTAGGCCAAAGTATTCTTTGATCATTGATTGGTAAGTCCAAGGTTGTAACAGGGGAGTTACAGGATCAAATGAAAATCTATCAACAATTAGCAAACAAGTATCTTTCTTGTCAGATGTTTTTAAAATACTGTTTTTATGGGCTTCTCTCAATATTCTATTGACACCTAGTGATAAAGGCTTTGCTAATTTGGTACTGATCTTTTCATAAAAAACATCAACATCATTCCCCAATGATATAACAGTGCTGGCCAATGACTCTGCAAGACCCTCTAGATATGCGCTATTTTGGAACATAAGAGACATTGTGTTATCTGGATCACCTGGACTCATTGTTTTCAGATAGCTTTTCAGACTTTTGTATTTGACTTGGTCACTTGGGTAAAAGAACTCTTGATTAAGTGGTATGTAATCTTGGTAAAGATTAATTACTGAAGTTACCACTTCAAAATGGTCATTTGTAGCTAGTTTTTCTAATTGCATCTTGGAAACTGTATTGTTGAAGAAGATTTGATACTCTCCGTACTTTGGGTTCTTTAATTCTTTGCAGAGGTTATTTATGGATTCATCAGTATTGCTTATGTAAACTAGACACCTTAGCTGTCTCATAGTATCTCTGTTGTCCAATTGACTGAAGTTTGACAATGATTTCAAGTTTTCAACAAGATATACATCATTTTCTAAAAGCTTTGTTTGTGAACAGTTTATCGATAAAATAGGTGTTGTTATATCATCCAGAACTAAGACCTTAATGTTTAGTTTTATTAATTTTTTTGGAGGGACATTAAATATTTGATTCAAATATTCTTCTGATACACTTTCTAAATTCATATTGTTAAGATGGTGGGTTTAGAATGTAATGGTAAGTTTTTGGGGTTTATGTTATTACTTAAAGGGTGTTTTTGATGGTAAAAAAAATGTGCGTAAATAAAACACAACCGAAATAAGTGTATAATTTTGACGGATTTAAGACATTTTTTGAGATAAAATCACGTGTAAATATCAATAAATTTGAAGAACTGCATAGAAACTACAGCAACTTGAATTTAAAAACAAATTGATTAAGGACTGCCAAATTAAAGCAACAATTTAGTGACTGAAGCAAAAAATTGATATCAAAAGGCGTGGACATCTACTCATTATTTGAAAAAATTTCCATTTCTCTTTGTCGTTTTTTTATTATTTTTCACAATTCACAACCATTGCATTCCCGAATAGGAAATTATAGAGGTTTAAACAATACATGTGCTTACTACTCCATCATAAATTACTATAACCTGTGTAAGAAAGTAGCAAAATAAGGCCATTATTATAATTTTCTAACATTTTAGAAAATTTTCGAAAACAAAACTTCATTTGATTAAACACTTGAGGTATTTTTTTTTATTAAATAAAACATTTTAAAGTGGTGTTTAACCTCAAAAAATTATTTTAATAGAAATTTGTCTCAATCATGCCTTATCAAAACCTCATAATTCAATTACAAGTCTGTTTTTAACCATTGTTCATTTTTTTTTTGACTACCTTTATGAAACTGAATCATGAATTCTCTTCACAAATTTTTTTTTCAAATGCTTCTATTCAATATACATTTTTTCCTAAAACAGATAGCAATGGTTTGACGATTATTCATCAAAAATAGCTGTAAAAACACAACTTTACTAGCATTTCTGAAACAATTATGAACCTCAAATATGACAATCTGAACCTCAAAAATTTTAATAAAAAAAAAAATTAACAGTAATCAGAAAAACCTAGAAAATTAAATTAAATGCTCCATAAATTTTTGAACATCTCCATCTTTGCTTGGAAATTGGAATGAATCAAAAACTATATAAGAACAAGAAACATGAAGTTTAATTCAATCAATTTTTTTATTTCTTTCTCTATAATTATATAAGAATATAATATAATAAAACCAGAATCAAAAAGCATTAATACTACTATTCACAACCAAAGAAATATTCACAAAAAAAAATGAAACTTACTACTGCTATTGCCTCTGTTGCCGCTGCTGCCTCCTTTGCCAAGGCTGCTGCCATTGATCAAGAACAATTGGTCAACGGCACCTACGTTGACGTTCCAGAATCATCCATCATTTCCTACATTGACTTATCTGATTCCCCAGAAGTTGCTGTTTTCCCAATCAAGGAAGGTTTAAGCACTGGTTTAATGTTGGTCAACACCACCATTGTTGATCAAGCTTACAATGAAACCACTCCTTTAACCAGAAAGAGAGAAGCTGAAGCTGAAGCCGAACCATGGGCTTGGATCAAGATGAGACCAGGTGGTGTTATGTACACTAAGAGAGAAGCTGAAGCCGAAGCCGAACCATGGGCCTGGATCAAGATGAGACCAGGTGGTGTCATGTACACCAAGAGAGAAGCTGATGCCGATGCTGAAGCTGATGCTGAACCATGGCACTGGATCAGAATGAGACCAGGTGGTGTCATGTTTACCAAGAGAGATGCCGAAGCCGATGCTGATGCTGACGCTTGGGCTTGGATCAAGATGAGACCAGGTGGTGTCATGTACACTAAGAGAGAAGCCGAAGCCAAAGCCGAAGCTGATGCCGAACCATGGGCTTGGATCAAGATGAGACCAGGTGGTGTCATGTACACTTAAATAAAGTTGAATTCATTTCTCTTATTTACTTCTCATGGATTGAAACTTTTGAACTATTCTCCATAATTGAACATTACAATACCAGTGAATGATATTAAAAAGACATTTTAATTGAAATATGCTTCATGATCTTTTCTCTTTTGCTATTATTTCTGTTGATCTTATTTGTTCCATACTTCTATTAAACAAAAAAAACCCCCATATAGAAGAATTAATTAAATCACTAGGTTTAGGACTGATTAAAAAAAATATATATAATAAATAAAAAAATTAAATAAATAGTTTATATATATATCCCAATATTACTAAGCTTTTATTATAAATAATTTAAATATAGTTAACTTTTTTGCCGCTTCATATGCACCAAATTCATACTATCCGTAGTTTAAAAATTACAAAGCAAACAAAAAGTAATATAATAATAATAATTAAAAGTCTATTTCTTTAAACAATATATACAGTTAGATTAATCTTCTTGGGAGTTGACAACTTCTTCAACACTTGGACAAGTACACATCAAGTTTAGATCACCATAGGTATCATCGATTCTGGTGACTGTTGGCCATTGCTTCCAGAATTGAGCGTTTAATTGTTGGTCCTTCATTGGGAAAGCAGCAATTCTCTTGTATTCATCAGAGTACTTGGAACCGTTTAGTAACAAGTCATGTAAGGTGTGTGGGGAATTTGGCAAGACTTGACCTCTTTCATCACCAGCTAAGAACCAGTCAATTTCCTTTCTAATAGAAATCATGGCATCACAGAATCTGTCAATTTCCTTCAAACTTTCACTTTCGGTTGGTTCAACCATTAAAGTACCTGGAACTGGGAAAGCTAAAGTTGGGGAATGGAAACCGTAATCTTGCAATCTCTTGGAAACATCAATGGCCTTGATACCCTTCTTTTCGAATTCTCTTAAATCAATAATGAATTCATGGGCACAGTGGGTAGTATCATCCTTCAAGAACAAAATTGGGTAATGTTCAAGTAATCTAGATTTCATGTAGTTGGCATTTAAGATGGCCATGATGGAAGCGTATGGTAGACCTTCTTCACCCAACATCTTCATGTAGGCATAAGAAATAGCTAACAAAGGAGCGTTACCGTAAGCAGTAGAAGAAACAGACTTGATTTCCTTACCAGTTTCTTCAGAATGAACCAATCCAGTAATTTCATGACCAGGCAAGTATGGAGTTAAAGTTTCAGTAACAGCAATTGGACCAACACCTGGACCACCACCAGCATGACAGATAGCAAAGGTCTTATGTAAGTTCAAATGAACAACATCAGCACCTAAATCACCAGGAGAGGTCAAACCAACTTGTGCATTCATATTGGCACCATCCATGTAGACTAAACCACCATTCTTGTGAATGATATCAATAGCTTCCTTGATACCACTTTCGAAGATACCGTAAGTTGATGGGTATGTGATCATGGTACAGGCTAATTCGTGAGCATGCTTTTCAGCCTTTGCCTTCAAGTCAACTAAATCCAAAGAACCATCGTCCAAACATTTAACAGGAACAACCTTGAAGTCACACATCGCAGCAGAAGCTGGGTTGGTACCATGGGCAGAGACAGGAATCAAACAGATCTTTCTCTTGTGATCCTTATCAGCATCATTCAAGTATTGTCTAATGACTCTCAAACCAGTGTATTCACCAGCAGAACCGGAGTGGGGTTGTAAAGAAACACCTGGTAAACCAGTGACAGTAGCAATGTATTGGCTGGTTTCCTTGATCAACTTTTCGTAACCTTTAACTTGGTCTCTAGGTTGGAAAGGGTGGATGTTGGTGAATTCAGGCCAGGTGATTGGAACCATGGCAGTTGTTGGATTCAACTTCATAGTACAAGAACCCAATGGGATCATGGAATTGGCTAAAGATACATCCTTGGATTGTAATTTATGCAAGTATCTTAGCATAGAAGTTTCAGAATGGTATTCGTTGAAAACAGGTTGCTTTAAGAAATCTAAAGGTCTTTCATTCTTCATGGTTGGGTATGGTAATTGAGCTAATTCTTTAGCATCAATTGGAACATTAGCACCAAAGATTTTGCTTAAGGTGATGACTTCTTCTAAAGTAACAGTTTCATCTAAGGATAAAGAGAAAGTTTCACTGTCAACCTTGTACAAGTTGATGTTATGCTTTTCTTTGGCTAATTCAATGACTTCATCAACAGAAGCAAAGATTTTGTTGTCTTTTCTTAATTTGATAGTCAAAGTATCAAAGAAGTTATCACCAGTGGTGATTTCAAAGCAGTTGCTACCGTAGTTTTTGATGTGTTCAGCTAAAACAGCGGTCATGGCATAGACTCTCTTGGCAATGTTTTGTAATCCTTGAGGACCATGGTAAACAGCGTACATGGCAGCAACATTAGCACCTAGACATTGAGCGGTACAAATATTGGAAGTAGCCTTGTCTCTCTTAATATGTTGTTCTCTGGTTTGCAAGGCCAATCTTAAGGCTCTTTCACCTAATCTACCTTTGGAAACACCAACAATTCTACCAGGGATCTTTCTACTCAAAGCCTTCTTACAAGAGAAGAAGGCAGCATGTGGACCACCAAAACCAGTTGGGAAACCAAATCTTTGAGAAGAACCCAAACAGATATCAGAATCAAAGGTAGAAGGAGGAGGCAATAAGGTCAAAGCTAATAAATCAGTAGCAGTGATCAACAAGTTCTTCTTTTGATGTAGTAAATCACTGATTTGAGAAAGAGTAGCGGAGTTCAAAACATTACCGTTGGAACCTGGGTATTGAATCATACAACCAAATGAGCTGCTTAAGACATCATCGGTTAAAACAGTCTTTAAATCAACGTTATCATTTTCAAGCTTTAAGAAATCAACTTCAATGAATTGGACATTAAATGGATCACCTCTAGATTTTATAACACTCTTGGTTTGTAAATGTAAGTTCTTATCCAAAATGAAGGTCTTTTTCTTACCCTTCATTAGATGGTAGGCTACTAATAGAGCTTCACCAGCAGCAGTACCTTCATCTAACAAGGAAGCATTGGCAATTTCCAAACCAGTTAAATCAGTTACAAGAGTTTGGAAATTCAATAGAGATTCCAATCTACCTTGAGAAATTTCAGCTTGGTATGGAGTATAAGAAGTGTACCATTCTGGACATTCCAATAAGTTTCTTTGTATGACTAAAGGCAAGCTGGTGTTGTAGTAACCTTTACCTATGAAGTTTCTGTATTCGAATTTGTTCAATTTGGCTATGTTCTTTAAGTTGGCTAACATTTCGGATTCTGATAATCCTTTAGAAACGTTACCTTTGTTTATGTCATTTAAGATTGTGAAGTCCAATGGTCTTTGAACCAAAACATCCTTTGGAACAACTTGTTTTATGAAGGATTCTAAAGAAGTTTGCTTCAATTGTTTTAGCATTGAAGTAACATCTGTAGGAGTAGGACCAATGTGTCTCTTGGTGAAGGTATCTAATGGATCAAAAGAAGTGGTTAACTTAGGATTGTATAAGTCTGAAAAAGTCTTTAGATCAATAGAAGCTAAAGGCTTGACAGTGTTAGATTGTAAACGTAGAGAATGTTTAGAAACATTTAATTGCAAAGATCTTCTTAACATATTTTTTTTTTTTTGATTAAAACGATATGTGGATTGGAAAAAAGAAGATGATGTTTATATGAGAAATATTATAATTTGGT
Organism: Hanseniaspora nectarophila; assembly: GCA_030573495.1. Lineage (NCBI taxonomy): Eukaryota > Fungi > Ascomycota > Saccharomycetes > Saccharomycodales > Saccharomycodaceae > Hanseniaspora > Hanseniaspora nectarophila. The sequence goes on from JAJMDJ010000007.1 coordinate 13,362, forward strand.
TTTCATTTATTGTTACACTTTGATTAAAACCTAGTACACAAGACGTTACGAATATTATTTGTTCATCGATTCACATCTCATATTTATATTACCAAAATAAAACATCGTTTGGTAAAAATAAAATCAATCAAAAAAGATATCTAAAGAAAAATAATGAAAAATATCAAACTTCTAATTGGATATCTTCTGACATTAAATTCCTTTTTTTTTTTTTTTGCATTTTTAACTGCTTTATATGTAACCAGATTCAGCAGTTTGGCTTTATGGCTTATTTTTTTTTTTCAAAATATATATAAAAGATAATAATTTCCTCTTTTTTCAGAAAAAATTGTGGCGTGTAAACACCATTTATCCAGAAGTTGAAATTTTTATCCTTGAACTTCTCTTTAATTTTTCTTTTTTATCTCCGGTATATGTCAAAAGAAAAAGTAAAAAAAATGTCAACTATTTAAAACTTCTTTTTCTCTATGATGTAAAGGGCACAATATCAACGTTATTGTTCTTATCCATGTAATAAATCAAGTTATCTTCTTTCAAGTACTTCATTTTATAAACCCCATCGCCTTTGTTATTGAAAAAATTATTGGGCAGGTTACTTACTTTCAGACTATCAATGTTCCAATGTGTTATCACATTATTATCATCTCCAACTAAAAAGTCCAGTCCATTGTCCATCCACAGACAGGATGTAATTTTGTTGTGCAGGTTGTATTGCTTTATAGGGCTCTTTTCGTATCTTAAATCTATAAATGTTATTTGATCATTCGTTGAGAAACACAAAATCTTGTTGCTATCCAGGGGGTTTATTTCTATATTGGTCAATGGATTCTTCTTTGAATCTTCGTATAAAATAGATGAATGGTCCAATACTCTTAAATCAAATAACCTCAGTGACCCATCTTTCCCACTAGTCATGAAAAGCTCGGCATTTTTCTTGACGTTGTTGCTATTAAGATATTTTACGTCTAAAACCAGGTCATCATGTGCAATAAGTTGACTTTTAATTTTCTGTTTGGATAAATCATAAACTGAGCATGTTGTATCAATACAAGCTTGAATAACATCTGTGCAGTTATTTAGATTGAAGTCAAAGGAAGAAATTGGAGGTAACAAAAACTTGTTTTTGTTGTTGGTCTTGGTAAAAGTCAAGTTCAGAATATTGTTCAATGAATTTGTATCTTCATTGAAATGTAGTACATCCAAAGTTGTGCTTGAAGACATCAACAGTCTGTTGGTACTATCCGATCTATAAAACAAAGATGGTAAGAATTTAACATTTGTTATAGGGAGTTTATATTCGATGTTGTTGTATTCAACATCAAAGTTTTTGTAGTCCATAGATTGTATGGTATTGTTAACATAATTTTTGTTTAATTTTTGAAAGAAAATATTTTCCTCATTATTTGTGAGGTTGTAGTTACACTTGGCAACTAGATTGTATTCATCATTGCAGTGTAGAACATCCATTTGGGTGTTAATTGTTTCTTGGGAATATAATGGATTAATAATTGGTTAGTTTAGGGTAATTTATATATTAAAAAAATTTAATATGTTTGAGATATGGGAAAAGGAATAAGACAAAAAAAAAAAAGTAAACAAAAATCACAATAACCTAATAATATTTTTGAGATATCTCCAATTTAACAATATCCTAATATTTTGTTTGTTTGTTTGTTTTTTTTTTTTTTTTCTATACAAAAAAATAAAATTTTTTTTTATTTTTTTTAAAATTTTTGTTGTTCTAGTATAGTTTTGTTTGATGACTTATGTTCTACTATAATATTCCAGATATGGTTGTTTAATAATAAGAATACAAATATTATGTGTTTTTTTTTATAGTGTTTTAACACTTATAAAGTTAGTTTCTAAGTAGGATTATTGGCATTCAAAACCCTGTTTTATGTGCGGGTGTGAATGACATAAAAAGAAATAGAAGAATAGAAATTAAAAAATACCTACTAGTTTCAACATTACCCCAATTTGCTGCATAATTGCTGAATTCGGTATATCCCGATTATAAATAAAAATGAAACAAAAATATTAAAATATCTCCGATACAGTTACCCCATCAGAAAAAAAGTATACCAAAAAAAAAAAAAAAACAACATACTTCCTAATTGGGAAACACGCATCAATCCACCATACTGTGAACAAAAAAAAAAAATTGAAAAAAAAAAATTTTCTTCATTGAACTTTTGAAAAACTATGATGTGTAGTTTATCATAAATAACTATATACAAAGCCCAAACACGATTAAACCAAACATGTCTTCTATTATTAACAAAACTAGAGTGCCTCAACAACTGATTCCATTTAAAATCGGTACTGTTTTATCCTCAAATCCTATATCCAAAACCATTGTAGTATCCATCGAAAAACAACATACTTTCCAACAAATTGGTAAGACCATCATAAAACACATTTCCATGCCTGCCCATGACGAAAACTTAAAAGCCAAAGTTGGTGATATTGTAAGAATAGGTAATTTTAAAAAACCAATTGATCCAAAGGACTTCAAGAAAAAATATACTCTTATGGAAATCCTTGATACAAAGGCTGAAAGAAATGCTGAATTGTTGAGTAAACAAACAGAACTAATTGAAAAGTTTGAAGAAGAGCAATTGGAAATCATGAACAAAGAAAGATCAAAAAGAAACAAAGAAATCGAAACCAATACATACAGAGACGTTGCTTTATTCAAAGACGTTTACTTGTTAAACAGCAACACAGAAGTATCCAAACAAGCTTTGAAAGAAATAGCCGAAAGACATGAAATCACATATAACAAGGATACCAAGAAATCATTGTTGGTAAAGTTATTGAACTTTGAACAATATAGCTCTTTGGAGAGTAAACTTGAAAACGCTGAAAGACACTTATCCATTGTGAAAGCCATTAACAACATCCACAACAATAAGCTTCCAAACTTGATAGAATATGATAGCTTTATTTTAAAATCATTTGATGAACAAAAGAAAATTCTTCACGACATAACCAAATCCATGTCTTTGGAACAAGTGAAAGTTGAACTAGCATAATTATTATCAATGTTGCCTGTATATATAAATCATTTATTTTTTACCTATAGTACCTGAACGTGATCTTACAGAGTTTGGTTTATTCATTTCAAATTCAGCTTTAAGAGTATTCTTTCTGCTTCTCTTCGGAGAATTAGCAAAGGATGGTTGCTTTGTCAATGTACCCTTTCTGCTTCTAGGCTTCATGTTTTCATTGAAGTTTAATGGTGGTAGAGCAAAGGTATCCTCATCGTCTAAGTGTTGTAATTCTTCCAACTTACTCTTGAATTCAGGTAATTGTTCAGTTTGTATCAATTCTTCTTCATCAAAGTTCAAGTTATGTTCCGTTGTTTGGTTTTCCAATTCACCACCATTGAATTGCTTTTCTACAATCTCTCTTTCTAATAAGTAATCTATGTGAATGATCTTTAGCAAAGAATATAGGTTAGTGGTGTTATATGGGTTTTCTGAGTTAGTCCAAAATTTAAATGATTCGATTTTCAAAAACAATTCAGACTTTAAGTTTAATTTAGAATCAAATATGATAGGCATAAAGTAGTATACAAACCCAACCGTTGTAGCAGTTAAAGAAATTAACCAGTTGAATTCATCAAAGCCCAACAACAATAAAGAGACTAAACCAATTACCTTGATTATGATAATCTTTTCCATAGTATCTATCTTGTTGAAAATTTGAATATTGTCCAAATTCAAACCCAACCAAAGAATAATATTCCAATAATTTAAGCCTTGAACTGCTAATTCCAAGCCGAATAACTTACCTATTAGAATATAAGGCAATCCTGAGAAGACAGAAATCAAATTTAGTATAACACCAAATCTTATGGTACCCTTTTGTCTTTCGTAGTTGCAAGACAATAAAAAGACAATGACTAACTTGATGAACTTGTGGCTACCAATTTTAAAATTCCATGTGGATAAAGACTGTAGAATAGAAATGAATTTGGTTTCCAACGGAGATTCAAAGTTGATGATGCTTAAAATGGTTAGGAATATAGGCAATCCAGAAGCCAGAGCTGTAGGACGGAACATGTATTCCTTTAATGTGTTTGTATTAAGAGTGACAGCCATTTTGTGATTATGTGCAGAACTATATGCCTTGGGTAAAAAAAAAAAGGAGATATAAACAGATCCAATGATTGTTGTTTAAATTACTGTGCTTTTTAAAAAAAAAATGAAAAACAAATGTTTAGATTTCCGCTTAAGATGTTCCATGGGAGAAAAAAAAAAGAAGAAAAATTTTGAAAAAAAAAGAAAAAGATCTTTGAACAATGATGCATTTACTTATAGATGTATATAATAAGTTGTTCTTTGAAAGTAAACTTGAAGACTGGGAACTGACATAGCCGTGAGTCATTTCTTCTTTGCATAAAAACCGGACCAGCAATTTTTTACTACATGGAATGACTAAACAGCTATAATTCTTGATTCCACGAATCTAACAAGATAAAACCCAAGAACTTTATTCGTTAACAATTCTCTAATCTTTCTTTATCTTAACAGATTTGCCTTTGTTTTTTAGGTAGAATTCAAGAAGCAGAGTAGTGATAACACCAGTTACACCAATCTTTTCATATTGGTTAAATTTCTTACCACTGTTCAAGAACAATATACTTATCAACAAAGATGAAACTTTTCTTAGTACAGTAATTCTCAGTAAAATTAATGAATCAAACTCGTGTAATACCTTGAATATCAGCAAAGTTCCTATGATTTGCAAGATCATAAAAATAGCAAGTTCTATAATTACCATCAATGACCAGTTGTACTTGAATGCAAATTGTGTTAATTGCTTGTTGTCAAATAAGATCAAGTACCCACCATGAACAACAATATTGACTAGGTTGTTAAATACAAGCAAGACTCTTGAATCCAAGTTGTTCATCTTGAACAGCTGGTCTTGTGATGTATTTGTGAAACCTTCCATAGTCAACGGTAATAATAACAGCAACCCACTCAAGTTCATGCTATTATTAGGTTTATAATTAAATATCACTATACTAGCTGTTATAAGCAAACTTACAATAACCTTGGTGTTGTCAATGTTTCTTTTGTATATGAACTTGTGTATTATGATTACTGGAATCATCTTACAGGACTTTGATAGTTGCAAGAACAAGTAATCAATACCGTAGTTGGAGGTAATGTAATAGTTCAATGGTTGCGTCATTGTTTGTGTTATTACAAGTATTGTAAAGTACTTGATGTTTTTGCTTTGCTTAATCAATTTAAATAATTGAGATAAATCAGCTTTGGATGGTTTGATAAATAGTACGGATATGATGTTGGTTAAAAGAATAATAACATTGTTGAACTTGATCAAAACATTGCTATCAAACAATCTTTCTTGTATAATCCCCCATACAATAAAGTTGAGGTATATGGTGAGGGTGTAGAATATTAAATTTTTACTCATCTTTTGGGATAAATGTAATGATATGATTTTATTCGTTGGTTTTATAATTCTGAAAAAAGAGTGGAAAATATATTAATCTTTTTTTTTTGTTCAAACTTTGTTTTTAAAATTTTCGTGCATTAGTTCTTATATCCGAAACCCCATTAACAAATTCAAAAGCTGTTATTAGCAAATACATCATAATTCATTGGCTATAAATGATTAACAAATATAAAATAGGGTATATAAAAAAAATTCATCACTTCTTTTGTTTCTTCTTTCCTTCTTTTTCAACATCTTCGTTTTTTCTCTTTTGTGTATCGTTTTCCTCAATTTCTTGGATATTGGAAGATTCATCAACTTTTTCTTCTTCGATTTCCTTCAAATTTTCTTGTTCAAATATGTTGTTGTTTTCATTTAGGTCATTCTTTTGATCAATATTATGTACTGCACTCTCAACAGCCTCAATAGCAGCATTCAGAATATTCTCAACAGTTTCAGGCTCTTTTTTAGAATCATCGCCTTCAGCAACAACCCCTTGTTCGGCATTGTCCAATGGACTATCGGATTGAAGTGGAGCTTGTTTTGGTGCTTTTTTCTTTGCTTTGGTGACTCTTGGCTTTTTGGCAACAGCTTTAGGCTTAACTGGTTTTTTCTTTTTATCTACAACCTTGACGTTTTCACTTTCTATTTGTTTTCTTTGTTCTTCCAACTTTTCTTCTTCTTCAGCATCCCCCTTAACAACCTTTGAGTTTATAATATAGCCAAATTCATCATTCTTGTCACTCACATGTTTACAAGTACATATGAACTTGTTTCTGCTTGAAAAGTCATCTAAGAACCATTCATTAGTGGTCTTATCTCTTTTGAAAGAGGCTTTGAACTTACAAAGACTATCTTTTTTATCATTCAAAAAGCAATCCAAAAAGGCATAGTCAGATTCCTTTGAACCACCAGTTCTTCTGATTTGGATTTTGAAATTTTTCTTGATGCCCAATTGAGATTTCAATTCTTCAACAATGATTTCTCTTAGTTCAGCAAAGGTCTTTGAACCAGGCTGGTTCAACTTGAATTTCTTAAGGGTCTTGTAGTAATCAACACCGTTGTTAATGTTTGATGATAAGTTATTGATAATAGATTTTTGTTTGTCATCCAGTTCCTTTGTTGACGTTGAGTTGATGGCTTCAACAGTAGAACCACAATTACACACAAAGTTGGTTAAGTTGTTTAAAAATACATGCCACATACCAGTATTCTTGTCTTTTCTTATGTTTATTTTCAAATTACAAACATCACCAATGTTGTCTTTTGCCTTACAAGATAAATTACAAGCAACTACATTTTGCTTTGTAGCGTTTATGGTTCTGGTGAATTGTTTTTGATTTGTTAAACCTAAATTTTCAAATGCGGCTGACAAACAACTGTTGAATACAGTATTTGTGTGTTTATCATGGATGCATTTGAATTCAAACTTTTCAAAGAACTTTGTGTAGTCAGTTTCTATCAAACCATTAGGATATACTTTTTTGGTTACTAAAGGTTGGTTGTCTTTAGGATTTACAACAATTTCTTCGGACATAAGCTTCTATTTTTATATATGTATTACTTTTTGTGTGTGTGTTAATAAACAGGTTAATAAGAGGTCTTATTTGTAATGTTTATTTTCAATAGATATAATACTGTTGTTTTGGTTCTTATCAAGTTTTTAAAGTCTGATTAAAAAAAAAAAACAAATTATGAAGAATAAAGTAGTGTATAAGTATTGTTTCAAGTAATTTTTTGGTGATATAAACATTTGAGAAATAAATTAGAAAATAACAGTGTAGCAGATTGAAACACTCAGAATTGAGAAACCAACAAAAAAAGAAAAAAAAAAAAAAATATATATGAGTGTGTGGAATATATTTCACCAAGACTGTTTCCTATTTGGGACATGATACCAGAAAAAGTAATCTTCTAGCAATGGCAGGGCACTATTAGCCGCCAAAAAAAAACCCTGATCTGTTATTCTCCCCTTTTTGGGACAATTCCTTCCCATTAAAAAAATTTTATAAATATTTTTCATTTTTTACGTACCCTTGTGATTTATATTTAGTAAACATTTATACTCAGATCATATCTAACAAAATCAATTAATAAAACCAAACTAAACACAGTTGATATTGTATTTGAAAAAAAAAAAAAATGATTTTTAATATCAATCTACTGTACATCACACTATCTGTTTTATCATTCATATCATTAGGTCATGGTACTGCTAAATCCTCCACAGATGATGATAAACACTTAAACAACATATTTTCTTTGCCTGATCTATTGTCCAATGACAAGCTAGCTAACAACAAAGACAAGGGGCTTCCTAACTACGCTTTCCAAAACACAGAGCTTCTTGATGGAAGAATTGTATTGAACTACAACGAACAAAGCGGTGGTATGCTATCCAAGGCTGGTAAACAATTCAAACAATCTGATTCCTTTGTAGTTGAGTATACCATAAGAAACTTGGCCAATACTGCTGATAAACCTAAAGATGATTCTTTGTTTGATTCTAATGACAACTTTGCCTTCTTCTTAGCCAATGATTTAAACAAAATAGATGATTTAATCATTAACGAAAATACTATCAAAACATTAAACTTCAATGGTATGCTATTGTACCTTGATGCTAAAGACAAATTTGGCGGTGAATTAAAGTTCATTATGAATGATGGTTCAGTAAAATACGATACCATGAATGACCTTTACCAACAATCCATTGGTTCTTGTTTGATCAACTACTATGAAGATTCTTCTATTCCAATAACTGTCAGATTGAACTACGATGCTTCTCAACACTTATTAAGTGTTCAAGTTGACAACAAAATCTGTTTGCAAACCAGATCCGTTAAACTGAATGCATTTGAAGATGGCAAAACCTACAAAGTTGCCACCACTTCATCTGGTTTAAGCAAATCAAACAGTAAATTTGAAATCTTAAAGTTAAGTTTCTTTGATTCCTTGATCCAAGACTCTTTCTTACCTAACATAAAGAGTATGCCACAACCAAAGATTTTAAACAAGATTGTCAATAAGGATACAGGCGATGTTACTTATGAAGAATTTGATAAGTTGTCCGATGCAGACATCACCTTATTGAAGCTATACAAAAAGTTGAATACCATAGAAGGTAAAGTCATTGCCAATGATAATGTCGATTTATTCAAAAAAATTGAAAGATTGGAAGACTTGAGCTTAAAACAATTCAAGCAAATTGAAAAGTTGTTATCTCTTCTAGAGGTATTAACGTCTTCCAACAAAGATACCAAAGGTGCTGTAGATAAATCAGAATTCAAGGATATCATTGGAGTGAATGAAAAACTAGAGAAGTTGTTGTTGGAACAAGAAGAATGGAAATCCACCCATCAATACAATACCAAAGCCAATAGCAATTCAGACAACAAAGTTCATGTTGACGAAATCATATACAGACTATTGTTATGGTTGTCTCCATTGGGTATCATAATGCTAGTAATGGTTTATTTCACATTCTCCATCAAGAGAGAAATTGGTAAACAAAAATTATTATAATTTGTAATATTTATATATAGTCCTTAATAATATTTTTTAGACTTTATTAACTGCTTTAAACCATTCATTAACATTTTTGTTGGGAACTCTGAGCTCTATGCTCACAGTTTGCAATCTTCTCATTTCATCATACTCTTCATCTTCAAAACTCCAGAAATCGGTGCTCTTTTTGTTGTTTGTCAAGTTTATCAATGTTCTATCATCTTTAATCATGACTTCTTTCAAAAACATCTCAACTTCTGTTGGATCTAGAGTATCTGGTTTGGCCACCTGGGTCTCATTGTAAGGATCATCTTCATTTTCATAAACAGAGTTCAGGATTTTCTTGTAGTATTCCTTGGATATCTCAGATATGTTTTCTTTGGTGTTTTTGAAAGAATTCAATTGGTTTAGTTTATTTCTGCTTGTAATTATATTCTTTCTAACTTTTCTTATTTTGTTGGCTTCACCAGATGTCTTCAAAATAAAATGTTTATTCTGGAGCTCTAAAATCTCTTGTGTAGTCAAATTCAAGATGTTATCTTTCATTTGTTTGATTTCTTCCTCCTTGTTTTCAAAACCTTCAGGATTATAATACATTGTATCAATCTGTTCATTTTCTTCATCATTCAAAATATCCGTATTTTGCTTAATCATATTATCCAATCTCCAGATATTACCTATATTCATATTTTTGATATCATCATTTTGGTTTGCTATAATGTTTTGATTCCATACATCAAAGATTTTTGCATCCAATAAGTTGTTGTTCTTCAAAGCTGTTAACTGAACTTTATTGATATACTTTAATGGTTTGGTTTGAATCGGCAAAGACCCCAAATAACTTTCATCCATCATTCCCAAGTTATCAGCAGCCTTTGGCCAATAACCTTCGCTTTCAAGTTCTATACTCTTTTTATCTAGACCAAAGCTATCTTGAGATCTTGAATATATTTGATCTGGGATTCTATGGGCCCTGTAACCAATGGTAATATCATTCTTTTGTAGTTTGCTTTCATAATAATCATCTTTAAGTCTAATACCTTTTACAATCAAACTTGCTCCAAATCTCATAAAACAATCCTTTACTGCAAACCACTCCTGGTTGTTAAAGTACTCAGGCTGTAAGTTAAAATTCATTGGATCTCTCAATTTTTCTATAGGAATATTCAACAATTCACTGACCTCATCAGCAGCACACACACAGTTCCCATTATTAATCTTAATAACCTTTTTTAACAAAAGCTTTCTGTTTCCCAGCAATTCACCTTGTGGGGTTACCTTGGTATCACCCAAAACATCAACTTCATTATTGGTGTATGTTAATACTCCATACTGAACAGGTGTTTCTGAAAATGGGTTGTTTCCACTTTCGTTTATGTACAGCTGTTTAAAAAATGGCTTGTACTTGTCTTTGTTACTCAGCATGCAGTTGTATCTTACAGCCAAAGACAATAGATATGCATTGTGTTTAAAATCATCCATCTTGGCTCGTTGTTTTAAAGGGTGGATCGGCGTTTATACAATGTTTATATAGAGAATGTGGTTTATATATTTTTTATTAATTCCCACGCTTAGTCAAAGAAAAAACAAAGAAAAAAAAAAAATCTCCGTTAAAAAACAACAACAACAAAGAACGATCGGATATAATGAATCAAACTACAAGCAAAATCACAACTATTAATTATACAAAAAAAGATTACTGGTTTTTAATATTATATAAAGTTTTACATACCAAAGGCACCGTTACGCAGTTGTTGCTGCAGGTTCTTTGTGTCTTGTTTTCTATGTTTGTTGCTAGTAGGCATGATTCCAGCACCTGGCATTCCTTGCATGTTTCCTCTTGGAATTTGTTGGCCCATGAATGGTTGAGCTGGGGCTCTGTTCTGCACCATTCCGTTAATGTTGTTAGAACTGTATGAGCCTTGCATGGTTCCTTGTCTGTATTGCCCTTGCATAGTTCCCATTCTTTGCTGTGGGGGTTGTTGCATGGTTCCCATTCTTTGGTGTGGAGGTTGTTGCATGGTTCCCATTCTTTGCTGTGGAGGTTGTTGCATGGTTCCCATTCTTTGTTGTGGGGGTTGTTGTATGGTTCCCAGTCTTTGTTGAGGAACCATTCCACCTCTCATGGCCTTTTGTGGACCAGGAAGGTTGCTGAATGAGTCAGATCTTGGCATTCCTCCTTCATTAGGTCTTTGGAATGGCGCAGTTCTTACTTGATTCACTGGCAAGGATGGTTGCTTTACATGCTGAGCTTGGTTCATATTTTGCATGGTGTAAGCTCTTGGCAATGCAACATTACCTTGTCCACCAGGTCTTTGTCCATTCATCGGCATTCCCTTTGGCTGTGGCTTAACATGTCCTTGTTCTGTAGGTTGTGATTGAGGATGCCCATGTGCGCCTTGATGCCCTACCAAAATATTAGGAGCTGAGTGAGAGTTTGCAGCGTGCCCAATATGTGGCATTTGTGGAACTGGTGCTCGTTGTTGTGGCATTTGTTGAACATGAGATTTTTGACTTGGTTGGAATTGATGCATTTGTGGTTGTTGCACTGGCACTTGTTGAGCAGGAACTTTTTGACTTGGTTGGAATTGTTGCATTTTCATTTGTTGAGGTTGTTGAACAGGAACATGCTGAGGTTCAACTTGTTGGAATTGTTGTCTAACAGGTGATTTTTGTACCGGAACTTGCTCGTATTGTTGTCTAACAGGGGATTGCTCTCTAACAGGTGATTTTTGTACCGGTGCTTGCTCGTACTGCTGTCTAACAGGTGATTTTTGTACCGGAACTTGCTCGTATTGTTGTCTAACAGGGGATTGCTCTCTAACAGGTGATTTTTGTACCGGTGCTTGCTCGTACTGCTGTCTAACAGGTGATTTTTGTACTGGAACTTGCTCGTATTGTTGTCTAACAGGAGATTGTTGTTTAACAGGAGATTGCTGTCTAACAGGCGATTGTTCCCTAGCAGGAGATTGTTGCATTTGATACTGTTGAGAATCATATTTATTTACTTGAGGTTGCTCTGGTGAATATTGCTTGACAGGAGACTGTGGTTGGACAATTATTTTGTGACCCGTGCTATTAAACATTTGCTGCTCAACAGGCTTAGGTCTACTGTTTTGCTGAACAGGAGAAGTTTGCTTGACTTGAGGTACTGGTTGTTGGGCATGTTCGCTAACGCTAATTGGTGTAACAGAACTTTGGTTAGAATGAGCTTGTCTTCTTGGTTCACTAGCATATTGCTTATGGTCTTCGTTTGATGATGGATTATATCTTTCAGGATATCTTTCAGGAGATCTTTCGGGAGATCTTTCAGGAACATATGTTGTTGGATCGCTGTAAACTGGTTGGAAATATTCATTAGTATCATTTTGTGTAGATCTATGAGGTTGACTTTGAATAGAACTACCAAATTGTAAAGATCTAATAGAGGATCCATGTGATTGGCCAAATGGATCTAAGTGTCTAGCACTTGGTTGTGTTTGAACATTATCCAATTCCTTATCCAATCCTTTGATGACATCAGTGATAGAATCACTTGGGTTAACAACATACTTTTTCTTATGAGAAACATCTTCTGGTCTATCAATAGTAATTTGAGAAGGATCAATATCTGGTAAATCAATGTTGAATTCACTTTCATCAACATCAGGCAAAATATATCTTTCAGATACTGGCTTGGAAACAGCTGACATATTGGTAATATCACCATTGGTCATGTATCCATTCAAGAAGGTCTTGTTGTTGTAATTGGAAGATACATTGCTGACATCGTGTTCAGATGAATAATCAGCAGAGTCAACTTTTTTCAAGGAAGGCAAAACATCTTGAGATACCTTTCTTTGTTTAGTGCTTTCTACAAATTGATTTTGAATAACATTCTCATTAGAATTATTTCCAACACCAGAAACAGTTCTTAATTCAGATCTTGGACTTATCTTAGGAGCTAATTGTTTTTTCTCAACAGATACTTCTTCAAAGACAACCCATTTCTTGAAAGCATCAAATTCAAATTCCAAAATCAAGGATCTACCAAAGATATTTCTTTGTCTAGGATTTTCTTCATTGGATAAAGAAGACATCCATGTCCAAATATAGAAATCATCAATGTAACAAGTATTCCATGTTAGGTAATCATCTGATGTATTTTTGAATGCATCAGCCTTCATTTTTTGAGATGGTATAGGGTTAGTATTCCATCCTGCTTGGAAGCTTGAATGTCTTGTGGTAAACTCCTTCATGATTTTTTTACTTTGTTTAGACATCTTCTTTGATATAGTCTCTATAGTAGATCTCTCACTGAAGATAGACTTGATCAATGCCTTTTGTTGTCTAGACAATTTCAAAACCTTGTTTTCATTAATAGGATCAACCATATTACTCTCATTTTCCAAAATCATAAAGTCATCAGACTTGAACAATTCATTAATATTTTCGATCAAACTCCATGGCTTTAACTTTTGTTTTTCATTTGTGCTTGTTTGATCTAAATTTTCATAATGTCTTTGTAAGCTTATAACAGGAATTTGAAGCATGTTCTTGGTAGAACTTGGTTCAGGTGGATATTTGTTGTCTTTCAAAACATGAAGTAAAGATACAGGGAAGTTAGATTTATCAATGTTTTCATCTTCAGGAGCAAAAGATCTTATGAATGCAATGCTTAAATGGAACATGGCTTCGGCCTTAACAGCCCAATCCTGGATACCTGTGCTTAGTGTTCTACACTTTTGACTATCAGGATCTTCTATGTTAGTGCTACAATCAAAGGCCCAAATAGCACACATCTTGGATATCTTTCTGCATGACATTTTATTTTTTGGAGCATTTGAAGATATGGTGGAAATTAAATCAAACATATCGTATACCAAAGATGCATGGTCTGGGGATTTCAAACAACGTGGCATTAATTCTAAAAATGCCTTTCTAGGATACATCTTTTCTAGTTCCAAGTCTCTGAATTTAAGGTATGCATCATAACCAACAACACCATTCCATTTGTTTTTTTCAGATGATTTGCTTGAAGGAATAATAGTTCTTGACCAGATATACTTCAATGCTTGAAACAAAACACCTGGTTGAGTTTTCTTTATGATTTTGATAAGCTTGGATTCATTTTCAAGAGCCTTTCCATCACCTCTTGGCATGATAGCATTCAAAAATCTCAATAAAGCCTCATTGGTTTGTTCTTTTCTGAAAGGAAGGAATAAATAATCAATGTTTAAAGATGTTTCTTGTTTTAATTGTTGGGTAATTAAATGAATAGTTCTTTTGATATTCTTTGGATAGAATTCATTGACAAATTCGTAGCCATTAGACTCTTCTGTTTGGTTTTGGCTCATACTTGTGTGTGTGGGATTTAGCAATTATAAAAAAAAATAATTACTTGTATAGGATTGAGAACTTTGATGATCAGGGTATACAGATCTCAGCAATAATAAAATAATAATAAACAAACTGGGATATTCTTTTATTTTATTTTATTCAAAGTATGTGTGTTCTATTACTTTAATTTCCTTGAGGGGGATTATAGTTTCTGTTTGTTTGTTTTTTTTTTTTTTTTGAGGGATTTCAAACTATTGTTTTTAAACGATTGTGGAAAATGTGTAAACAAGGATCATAATTTTTTTTTTAAAAAAAATAAATAAATAAAATTGATTTAAAAATTTTTTCGTATGTTATTTTTTGTTTTTCTATATGCATGGAATCTTTTTTTTTAAAAAAAACAACACCTTTGTTACATTTTTGTTTATGGTACGAGACAAAAAAAAAAAAAACAACATGCGTATTTTTTTTTAAAAAAATAAATAAATAATCATGTCCCTTTTGGGAAATCTTTATATAAATAGATCATCTTGGAATTACCACAATATCCCCTGAACATCTTTTTCTCCAGTAATCTCCAACCACATGCATCTCATTCATGTCTGTTCTATGGATTGCATTGATCACAGCCTTCCCTACACTCTCCTTTGTTTCATAGCCATTCGTATTTTGTAAGATACTAACAGTTTGGTTCCCCACCAACTTGTAGCTTTCTATTTCAAGCACATCTGGCATCAATTGATGGTGCAATCTTGGGTAAGCGATGGTTTCCAATAAGGGCATTTTATAGAATAGAACTCGTACCAATGCTTGGAATACAGAAGTGGTGATTCTTGAACCACCACTCGCTCCTATAACCATTTCAACTCTGCCTAACTCATCAACTACAATTGTTGGTGCCATTGATGAAAGGGGTCTTTTGAATGGCTGTGGAACATTGTACTCACTAGATAACAACCCAAAAGAATTTGACTCTGAATAAGGAGACGAGAAATCATCCATTTCATTGTTGAATATCATTCCTGTTTCAGGATCATGCAATAAAGCTCCACACAATAAATTAATAGTGGTTGTCAATGCAATTGCATTCCCTTTATCGTCCATGATACTATAATGAGAAGTTCCATGTGCTTCTGAATGAATAAACTTAGGATCATAGTCCATAACATCTGGGAGAGTGGTCATTTTTGGATTTGATAATACTGCACATGCTTTACTTGTCCATTCCTCATTCAAGTATATGTCTTCAATTCTTTGCTGATAATCATCAATACTACGAGAAGTACTGTTGTAAAAGTAATCACCCAATCTTGTTCTGGCAGATCCCATCCATTTCATGGCTTCCACCAATTGAAAAGTGGCCTTTGGTTCCATATCACTTCCAATTTGATGACCTGATAACCCACAAGTTGTCATCACCTTAAGACCGGATATCAATGAAAACCCACATGATGAACCTGAAGAAGTAATGACTCTTTTCTCAAAGAAGCTTGAACCCATGTTGTATTCTAAAGTCTTACCCTCCTTGACTTCGTATTTTTCAAAATCATCGGTAGTGAAGATACCATCGTTTTTGTTAATAAACTTCACCATTCTTTTAACCAAAGGACTGTCTTTGGAGTAAAATGCCTTGTCTACACCATGTTCACCAATGTATTCTAATGTATCAGCAAACTTCTTTCTATACATGATAGCTCCTCTCTTCAAAGGTGTTCTGTTTTCAAAGTCCGAATAAATAAATTTCCAATCATCTAGACTGAAATCTGGGTTTTCTTTGTTTAAGGCTTCTAAAATATCAACATATTTTTCTAAAGTAGCTCCCAAGACTTCTTCCACCTCAAACCCGTTTCTTCCTAAATTTACAATAGGTTCTAGTATCTGTTTGAATGTAATCTTTCCAGAACCATGGTTTTCAAACAAAGTTGCAAACCCCTTCAACTCACCTGGAGTGGCTATGGAAAGACCACCAATTTTGGTTAGGTTGTAAATATCATTGTCCCAATTACCTGGAGCTGCTTCTCTAAAATCGTAAAACTTTGATTCTCTCTTTTGGTAATCATACAAGGTAGCAAATCCACCACCACCAATACCACTGTTGAAGAAGTTGATCATTCCAAGACATAAACCAATGCTGATGCTTGCATCTGCGTAATTAACTCCTGGATACTCGTGTATCATATCCTTCACTATATTGTTACATGTTTTTAAGTCACTTGCAATCATGAAGGCACTTGAGCCTCTATAGTCATGTGGATTGAAAATCGCAACCTTGTCCAATGCTGGTGTTAAAGTAGGAGATCTGTCTAGAGGGTCTATATCAATGTTATGATCATCTTTCAAAGTCTCCAAATTACTTGTTCTGGTTTGGTTTTTAGTAAAAAAGGTGTTTTTTAGATATATGTTGACTGTAAGTGTGATTAACAAAGACGATATGGCAACTAAATGCACCGCCTTCAAGGCTGGAACTTTAAAGAGCATAAGTGTGAATGTTTTGGTGTGAGTTTTGTAATGTTATTATAAACAAAGTGCTGAATGTTGCAAGTACAAAGTGATAACACCAAAAAAAAAAACAAAAGGCATAAAAAAGTCCTTAAAGGCGAGGGGTAATTTTTTTTTTTTTCTTAGGCTTATCAGTGACTAATAGAAATATTAGTATTGTTGTTTACATTTTAGAACGAAATAGCCAAATTTACAGAAAAGAAAAGTATTTCTTTAGGAGTTCATCAAAATAGAATAATACAAAAATGTATTCAATACAATAGCTAAGACAAAA
The DNA here is from genome assembly GCA_030573495.1 of Hanseniaspora nectarophila. Taxonomy (NCBI): domain Eukaryota; kingdom Fungi; phylum Ascomycota; class Saccharomycetes; order Saccharomycodales; family Saccharomycodaceae; genus Hanseniaspora; species Hanseniaspora nectarophila. Next base: position 30,436 of record JAJMDJ010000007.1, read on the forward strand.
TGTGTGGAAATACCCAATGTATTATCATTAGCTAAGGCATTACTAATGCATGAGCAAAAAAAAAAAAAAAAAAACCAATAATTTAATAATATTGTGGCTTCTATGTTTTTTATGCATACCCCACCAAACAATGTGGCAATTATAAAAATGGAATACCAAAACTGTGGACTTTGCTAATGCTTAGTGATGTAACGACTTCAATAATGATTATCATTAATACTTTTATAACGATAAAGAAAACCAGAAAATTATCAATAATAGTAAAATGAGTAATACGGAGACTGATAATACTTTGAAAAACCTACAGAAGCTAATTTTCTGGTCACATGGAGGACCAACATTCGCCCTAAAAGATGACCCATTTGGCTGTTCGGGAGCATTTGAAAAAGTTGAAGAATTAGGTTCAAAAATCAAGAACGAATTCAATCCGGACTATATTGTAATTATCTCTGCACATTGGCAGCCTGAAAATCAACATTCGGACTCATACAAAACGGTTTATTTGTCAGATACAAAAGGGTCAAACGAAAATGAATTAATATATGATTTTTATGGATTTCCAGATGAAATGTATTCATGGACATTTGAGAATATCGTCAACCAGCAACTGATCAAAAGAATTATTGCATTATCGGACGATTGTTCCATAAATATCAACTCTAAAGTCAGAGGGCTAGACCATGGGGTTTGGATTCCTGGAAAAGTTGCCCAACTAGACAAGCCTGCAAAGGATAAAAAAGAGTTGATTCCAATTGTCCAACTATCAATGCTTCCCAATGTTTTAGCTTCTGACAGCTCTGTTGATATATGCAAGACTTTAAACAACCACTACAACTTGGGTCAACTAGTGAATAGAATAAGAGCCGATAATGGCCTTGTTGTACTGTCTGGGATGTCTGTTCACAACTTAAGTGAAATAAGAGCCTTCTTTTTAAGGAAAGAAAGGCCATATACTAAAAAATTTAATGACTACTTGAGAAAACTTATTGTCAAAGACAAACACGAAAAAGTTAATAAAGACTTTGAAACCAAATCTCTTTATAATGGGTTAATGCGTTTGGGTGAAGACAAGGCTCTTACGTCTTTACTTTTAGAAGCACATTCTCCAGATATTGATCACTTCTTGCCATTTGTTATTGGATGTGGGGCACTTACACAGGATGAATACTTCAAAGAGCTGTACTGTGAAGAAACCGGTTCTTTAGGCTGGGGCATATACACATCAGAAAGTGTTTCAAAAATATAATAGAGTATATAAAATAAAAATTATAGTTCATTTGCATACCCTCAATATCAACAAGGCTTTTATCTCTTTAAATATCTTGTTCCTTGCCAACAGTCTATATTTTAAATTTTTATTTACAGATTATTATTTTGAATATCTAGTATGTCTAGTATATATATAACAAAAAACTATTTACTTTCTTATTTTTGTTCATTAAATGGAAGTCTTCAAGCAGACTGCATTTATTCAATGATTCTAGTAACTAAACCAGTACCAATGGTCTTACCACCTTCTCTTAAGTTGAATCTTTGACCGATTTCAATACCAGTTGGCTTTTCTAAGGTAACAATCATTTCTTGGTTGTCACCTGGCATGACAGTAACGTTTGGATCAGCACCTTCTGGGAAAGTTAAAGTGGAAGAAACATCAGCAGTTCTGATGAAAATTTGTGGCTTGAAGTTGGCGTTGAAACCAGTGTGTCTACCACCTTCGTCCTTGGTTAAGACATATAAGGAGGTCAAGAACTTGGTGTGGGTCTTAACGGAACCTGGCTTAACAGCTAACATACCTCTGGAAACTTGGTCTCTTCTGATACCTCTGATCAATAAACCAGCGTTGTCACCAGCAATGGCCTTTTCTAATTCCTTTCTGAACATTTCAACACCGGTGATGGTAGCGGAAACAACTTCCTTACCACCAATGATTTCAACGGAATCACCCTTCTTGATTTCACCTCTTTCAACTCTACCAGTGATAACAGTACCTCTACCGGAAATAGAGTGAGTACCTTCAATTGGTAACAAGAATGGCTTACTCAAGTCTCTAACTGGAGTTGGGATATAAGTGTCGATGGCTTCCATTAACTTTTCAATTCTTTCAGCACCGATTTCTGGGGTCTTGTCTTCCAAAGCGGCTAAAGCAGAACCGAAGATAACTGGGGTGTTGTCACCATCGAAACCGTAGTGGGATAAGATATCTCTCATATCCATTTCAGCTAATTCCAACATTTCTGGGTCATCAATTTGATCAACCTTGTTGATGAAAACAACTAACTTTTGGATACCAACTTGTCTGGCTAATAATAAATGTTCTCTGGTTTGAGGCTTGTGACCATCAGTGGCAGCAACAACAATAACAGCACCGTCCATGGTAGCGGCACCGGTAATCATATTCTTGATGTAATCAGCGTGACCTGGACAATCAACGTGGGAGTAATGTCTGGCATCAGTTTCGTATTCAACGTGAGCAGTAGAGATGGTAATACCTCTAGCTCTTTCTTCTGGAGCCTTATCAATAGAAGAGTAGTCTAAGAAGTCAGCACCACCCTTCGTGGACAAGTGCTTGGTGATGGCAGCGGTTAAGGTGGTCTTACCGTGATCAACATGACCAATGGTACCGATGTTGACGTGAGGCTTGGTTCTTTGGAAAGCCTTGGCGTAGTTTCTGGTTGGAGCAGTAACTTGTAGAGCCTTGAAAGATCTGATGAATTTAGAGCCAATCATTTTAGTTATGAATAAAAATATGTTTCTGGTTTATTTAAAGTTGTTTGCTGAAATAGGAATGTATACATTTTGTTAATATCAATAATAAAAGAATAAAAATTTTCATGGAAAATTTGAAAGAGGAAATCACACCAAAAAAAAAAAAAAAAAAAAAATTGAAAGAAAAAATTTTTCATTTTTTTTATATTACAGATATAAAGGGTTTGAAATTCGGGTAAGTAATACTACGAAGGCATGGCTGAAAATAGAAAACGTGGGAGTTCATATTTTCACAACAAATGACACAATTAGATTCATCACAAAATTCAGATAGTTTATTTTTATTCAATTAGTATAATGGTAATTCTATGAATATTTTATGCTTCATTCTGTAAACATTATGTTGAATATGTCATGTGTGTTATATCCGCAACCATCAACGGATATTAGGAAACTCAATCACAATTAATTTAAAAATCGCTACACAAAGTATTTCTACATTTCCTTCCATTGCAATTTGGCTGAATATATCCTACAAGAACACACCATCACAACACCATACATATAATACAATAAACCCTCCCATTTATAGATGAATACACAAAAATCTAAAAATGCTCTGAAGGAACAACCTCGAACCAGAAAGAAAGGGGTTAAGGTAAGACCTGTTTTTAAAATACCACCTCCTGTTTTTCAAGGTATCAAGAATCATTTCCACTGTGTATATTGTAAGAGCAGTTATAAAGGAACACCAAAGATAATAGCAAACCATCTTTCTGGTCATTCCCATAAACAAAATGTGAAAGTCTATTATACTAACAAATTTTTAAGCTTATATGATAGAAGTAGACTTAAAAAACAAGGTCAATTTAAACTTGCCAATGATATCAATAGATTTGAGAACACTATTTTGAATAATAGAAAACTTGGGTTGCAGTTTGTTAATCAATCAGGAGATGATAATGAAATAGGTTCAAATATGTTTTCTAAACTCAAATTTTTAAATACTGGAAATAATAGAAACCATGGAATTCCTGATTTTATCTTAAAAGCTAGAGCTATAGAAAAAGGAAGACAAAAGTTGGCCATCAAGAATAAGCTGAATGAAAGAAAGAAACATAAAAATGTTATTACCAATAAGGATAGACAGCAACTGTATGAAGCTAAGAAGCTTTTGAAGCAATTAAATAAACAAAATTCACATAAAAAGTACTTGATAAAGAAAAGTAGAAGAAAGTTGCTTAAAAGATTACAATCAGAAACGGATGAAAATTTGAATTTGAATTATAATTTCAGTGGAAACAGAAAAACTAAATATAATCATGAAATTGAGGACAACTCTTTACAGGTATTGAATCACATATACAAAAAGTCCCCTAACTTCAATAGAGTCTTTTTGAATGCATCGGAAAAAGATTTAGATATAATGAAGATCAGAGAAGAATACATTTCGAATTTCAATGAAAACTTGAAACAAAGAAAGTTGAGGTCTTTGAAAAACAAAATTGCTAAAGTTAGATATAGAATAGCAATTAAAAGAAAATACGGAAAAAGAAAATACAATCCAAAGAGTAAACCTAACCAGACAAAAGTCAGTATTGAAAGGGAGTATTTGGACAAGTTCAATAAAGATTTTTCTGAAGAAAATTTATTAAAACACTTAAAGCTAAAGTTGAAACATTTAGACAATGTTACTGAAAAGAGAAGGATGAAAATCAAAGCCAGATCCAATAAATACAAAGTGTTTAACGAGGATATTAACACTGAAGCTTTTGTCAAGAAGATACAGAATGAGGATAACAAGTACACAAACTCTCTGTTGTTACCTCCGAGAACGTTGAACTTTAATAACAACACCCTGACAAAGCAGCAAATCAACTTTGATGATTTAATAACTTTCCCAAAGTTGTCGGTAAAGTCCAAACAAAAAATGGGTCCAATTCCAAGTTGGTTATCAAATCACAGTAGCAACAAGTTATTGAACAGACGTTTGATGTACCCTAAAGTAAGCGACTTGAATGATAAAATACCAGAGAACCTTTTGAATCATCTTCACAAATCCAAGAGATTGAAACAATTGATTAAACAGTCTTTATACAAAGAACAACATATTAAGTCCATGTTCAAGTACCAAGCTGTTTTATGGAAAAATTTCAAGAGAAGAAATAGCATATATAAGTTGAACAACGGATTGGTTAATAACAAAAAGGTTATTAAATTGTTGCAAGCTAAAGTATTGGGTAAAAAGTGGTTTAATAAGGTGTATGGAGATAGAGAAGGCAAGAAGATGAAGCTGAATAGATTGTCTAGATATAAAGCAATCAGAGACAAGAAGCTGAAATACAAAAAGACAATAAAATCAAAGGTAGGCAAGAAGAACTTGATGCTCAAAAACGGAAAGAAAATCAAAGTTGATAAATCTCAATCTAAACCTCATATTGAATTGGATACCAGAATAAAAGTTACAAAGCCAATTAAGAAAGTTGTTGCTACCAAAAAACCAGCTTCTGAAATTAAAACTAAAAATGTTAGTGATAGTATAGAGACAAGGTTGAATAGCACCACTAGTAACAGAGTCTCTAAGCCATATAACCGATTTGAGGGTTCTAGTACATTGCGAAAGCCTCCGCAATTGGTTTCAAGATTTGAAAAACACAAACCTACCCAAGTTGCCTTGAACCGTGCTGTTAATACAACTATGGAGACAGCAAAGCCTCTACAAGCCAGTAGATTTGAGCCAACAAAAACTGTAGTCTCCGCACCGGCTAGTAGATTTGAGGCAAGCAAGTCAGTTAGCCCAACTCCACCTAGCAGATTGGAACCAACAAAAACTGTAGTCTCAGTTCCAGGTAGCAGATTTGAAAACCAGAAATATGGTACAAATCCACCAAGAGTGAGTCCTATGTCGAACCAAGCACATGCTCCAAGAACCAGTAGATTCCAAGGCACCAAAAGTAGGTTTGAAACAAAGCGTTTTGTTGATAAACAGTCTCCAGCTAGTAGATTTGGAGGTAATAAACCTAGTAGATTCCAAGGATGATAATTGTAGTTTAGTGAATTTCCATCACGTGTTTTTATAAGCTAATAATTTTTTGATTGGTTTGCCTTGAATTGAGAAAATGCATATTGTGGATTGTGACTTAGAATATATGCGTTGTGAGCTCTTATATCCGATTTTGTTGCCAAAAAAAATACATAAAAGCATATTTTATTTTTTTTTTTGGCTTTCCAAGATGAAAATTTTTCTTTGCTTTGCTTTCTTTTTTTTTTGGTGCGAAATCTTCACAGGGAAAAAAAATTTTTTAATTCTTCATTACAATGTTTACACACCTTTTATTAACATAATTAATAAATTGTTAAATAACCTAGAACACATTACTACATAAAATATAACACTAGATTTATATAGTATTTATATCTCATTAAAAAAATAAATAATAACACCAATATACACAATGTTCGCCTCTGTTTTCAAGACTTCTAGTAAGCAATTATTCCACACTTCTGCCAAAAGACAAAACATAATCACCGACTTATACATTTCTCAATTAAAGAACGTCAAGGTCGCCACCACCTCCACTGGTCCAGCTCCAGTCAAGGAATTCAAGCCAGATGCCATCATCGCTGCTTTGCAAAACGCTTCCACCAAAGATACCATCATTGCCAACGCTGATACTTTGAGAGAATATAACGAATTAGAACCAACCTTCTCTACTACTGTTCAAGATACAAACGACTGGTACTTCAAGAACGAATTAGACCCAGCTAAGCAAGGTGACTGGTTGAACCTACAAGGTGGTATCGATGTCTTAAAGGAAACCCCAGGTTTAGGTGAAAAGTGGGTTGAAGAAAACAAGGCCAAATACGAAAAGTGGGAATAAACTGTTAGATATATGATTTGATATTTAATGATTTTTGTTTATAAGAAAATGTAATAGAAACTTAGATAAATGAAACAAATTCACATAAATTGAAATAATAATAATTATATTCCTTTGATACTCTGACAAAATGAAAAACTCTCTATTTTTTTTTTAAAAAGCACAACAAAGACCTTACTCATAGATATTGGTTATTCAAATATACCACAAGTGGTTTTATTTTGTATATAATAACAAACTGATATATATAGTAATTATGATTAAAAAAAAAAAAAAAAACTTAAGATAAAGAAAAGAAAAAGCATTTAGATCGAAAAACCTTGTTCTTGTTGTTTGATGAACTTATTTTTCAAGCTGTTGAAGAAGTCATTAATAACAGTCATTGTTTCTAATAAATTCAATTTATCACTGTTACTGACATTGATCTCAACACCCTTATCTTTTTTGTAAGTACCAACAATTGCAATAATCGAACCAGTCTTGTTTTGAATTCTTTCCAGCTGGGAAGCTTTTAATAATTCTCTTTTGATCATTTGCGGCAGATCATCAACATATACTGACTGTGTATGCTTCTTCTTCTTATTATCAAATGTGATCGCGGATATGTTCAATGATAAATCCTCTATGCTGTCTTCATCTTCTTCATCAGAATTCAAGGCTCCTGCACCTTCAAAGTTGTTCAATCCCTTTCCAGAAAATCCTTGATCCATGTTTTTGAACTTACCCTTATTGACACCATCCCAGAACTCTGTGTTCATAGTTTCAATAATCTTCTTAGTTTTATCTGGCATTTGTTTGAATGATTTCTCCTTAGGGTATTTGATTATCTGTCTATAAAGAACTTGGGCACTCTCAACTTCATTTTCATTCAGAATGGTTATACATATACCATTTTGGTTTTCATGTCTTCCTGTTCTTCCTACAGTATGAACATACTGAGACTCTGAGTTTATAGAATCGTAAATTACAATTATATTAATCTTGGGAATATCCAAACCTCTTGACAGCAATTGTGTACAAAACAAAATAGGTCTTTTGAAAATGACAGAGTTTCCACCATCTTTTTTGAACTCAATACAGTTTTGTTTATACTCATCAACAACTTGTGATCTTTCCTCAACACTTCTACCTGCATGCAGCAAGTATATGTTATTGTCCTTGTAAAATTTAGAATCAATATCGGAACCGATTTCATCACAAATGATTTGTGTTTTTACAAATACAACTAAAGGTTCTTTTTTGTATTTGTTAATAATATCTACCAAAGCATTATATTTTTCAACTTTATCGGTAACCACCTCAACCTGTTGTAGGATATTATCTCTACATTTATTCAAGCCACCTATGGTAAATTTAACCAATGACTTGCTGCTTTCTGTTAGCATTTTATTGGCAAATGCCTCTAAAAACACAGGCATGGTGGCTGAAAACATCATCTTGTTGCAAAGGGGATTTCCCTTAACAGCATTTAAGATATTCTTGATTTGTGGGGCAAATCCAAGATCCAAGAGTCTATCAAACTCATCCATCACAATATCACCAATCATGGAGTAATCCAAAAGAGTACCGTTGTTTACAGTCAACAAGTCTATAAGTCTCCCTGGAGTCGAAATGATTACCAATCTTTTGTTTTTGTTGTTTTCACCCATTATCTTCTTGATTGATGCTATTTCCAAACTAATATCTTCACCAGGATTTGTTGTAACCAAAGAAATTGTATCAAGATCACCCAAATACTGGGAAAATTGGTTTTGAACTTGTTTTGTCAGTTCCCTAGTTGGTGCAATTATTAAAGATATCATCACATTTTCTGAGTGAATGAACATCTTCTTGATTATTGGCAATACATATGCCAATGTCTTTCCTGTTCCGGTCGGAGAAATAGCTATCAGATTAAACCCACTTGTTTTTGTAATCAATGGATATGCCAAAGCCTGCACTGTGGTTGGCTTTTGAAACTTCAGGTTTGTTTGAAAATTCTTGTATATCTGTGGTGGTATACCAAAGTCTATCCATTTGTTGTATATTTTAGGTATTTTGGTCAAACTACCACCATTTGAAGTAATCTCTATACTTACTTGCTTCTCTATCTTCAGCTTCAGTAGTTCAGTTTCGTTCATCGATTCATAATCTTCATTATGATTGATTGAACTCACATCATTAGTTGCTTCATTTTTGATTACTTTCTTTTTATTTTTATTAGGTTTTTTCTTTTGCTCATCGCTTTGTTTCTTCAACTTCTTTTTCATGTTTTGATCATCTTCTTCGTAATACTTTTCAAAAATTTGATCAGTTATTTCAGATGATTCCCTTTCTCTCTTAGAACCTATATCTCCCAAACTGTTTAAGTACGAATTAAAATCTGTGTTTTCTATTTCATAATGTCTTTTAGAAGGGATATCTGTTTGACTTAATGACACCGTTTCATTGGGCAAAGAAAACAGTTTATTATTTCTTTTGGTACCCTTTTTACCATTCGCTTTAAGCTTAACGTTTATAAGACCCATTTCTGGTGTTTTGGTTTTATATCGGGGAGATATATGATTATGTTCATTTTTAAAAAAAATTCGGATATAACTACTCATTAACTGAACTCTGAGAGATGAAATAAAAAAAAAAAATTCATAAAAAAGAAATTTCAACTTACTTTTTTTTTTTTTTTCCAAAATCAATATACTCTTGTATCAAAACCTGAAAGTCCCAACTAATACAATATTTATTTCAATGTTTAAGAGCATATTAAAGGTCAGAACTGGTGTTCAAATGATCACTGTTCATAACAGAGCAATTATAAACAACAACACTCTACAGTATTCAAAGAGATACTTATCTACCAAATTTTTAGACAAATACAAACTCCCAAAACAAAGTCCAGGTGCTGTTGACGGTTCTATTAATGATAAGTTAAAAACCCCAGATTTGAACTTCTTTGAAGGTGGTTTCCACTGGGGATATGAAAAAATTGTAGCTTTAGCTATCATCCCTACATCTCTGTTGCCATTTTATTCATACATGTACCTAGGAAACTTGAGCATAAGTCCTGTTTGGGATTCACTGCTTTCTATTCTTCTGTTGATGCATGCATCATACGGATACAAATCTTGTATAATTGATTATATTCCTGCAAGAAAATATGGTTACTGGCATAAGTTCTGTAAGAGATTACTACAGTTAGGTGGTGTCGTATCTCTGTATGGTATCTACATAATGGAAACCGAAAATAACGGTATGACTGCTTTGGTTAAACGTTTGTGGAGAGCCAAGTCCAGTGATGATGAAGATAATGCCACAACTTATATCTAGTTTTCCTGTATATATTTATAATAAATAGAATTTTTTGTTGTTGTGTTTTACACACTATTTATCAATGGTAAACTCATCTATTTTCACCTTTTCATTTCCCATTACTCTTTTGTAAGTTTCAATTGTATTATCTTTGAAATCAAAGTTGATTATTCTAACTCTTCTTTCGTATCCACCATATCCAGCATAACCTCCCATACCGGAAGCACCTCCATAGCAGACATATCTCTCACTGCCTTCGGAGTCTTTTATCTTTCCACAGTAATCATTGACATGGTCATGGCCACATAAACCTAACTTTATATCATTTTTGGTGAAGTACTCATTAACTGTACCATAGTCGTATTTAGGAGATGTGATAGCTTCTTTATATTCACCATTAACAATATCTGCTAAAGAATCAGTGTATTCTGGTAAAGGAATATGGTAAAATGCAATATTTAAAGTCTCTTCACTAGCATCGTTAATCTTGCTTAAATGATCCCATTGCTCTTCTTTAATCCAATCATAACCTGGGTAAATCTTAGGCTGTGGTGAATACTTATGTGAGTCCAACAAGAACAACTTTGATACAGTTTTACCTTCATCATTTTGAATCTTTAGTATATTATTTCCGAATCCATTAATTACATTTTTGTTTAACGTTGTATGTTGATATTGACTGTATGGTAAACGTTCTGCAAACTTAGATAATTGCTCTCTGGTTAAAGAACCTTCATCATCATGATTACCCCAAATCATTGTGTAGTTAATCTTTTTTTTTACAATTGGGTCAACAACTTTAAGTAAACATGACTCAGAATCTTCAGTACATAAATCACCCATTATTTGATCACCAGAAAAGACAACAAGGTCTGGTTTTTCCATATCTAGTATATTCTCAATAAAATCATTTGTTAATACATCAGCGTCGCATGATGTCTTAAAGCTATCTTCAGGATACGGGTCTCTGCATATACCTTTACCAATGGCATAATGAAGATCAGCTATTTGCAAAACTTTAAAGCTATTTTGTTGCTTTTTGGTTAAAGAAATGACATTATTTTTAGCACTTTCTTTATCATCATCTTTTGACATATGTTGAAGACTCAAGTACATTGGCTGCTTGTCACTATCTCCAAAAACTACATCTTTGACTAATGAGTATCCTGTTCTAGGGTCAACAGATGATTCTCCGAATAAAACATCAATGTCTTTGTAAGCTCCTGAAGTTATAGTCTTGGATGTGTCTAAATGATCATAAACCAAGTAAACCGTTTGATTTAACAAAGTTAATTTTTTGTAGTTTTCATCTTTAGGCGGAGTTGGCAAAATATGAGCCAACACAGGATCATCAGCAGTTTTTAGTCTCTTTATGATTAGGTATTTAGAAAATCCAAATTGCGTATACTTTTTGAAAGAGTTTTTATACTTGTATCTATTTTGATTTAAATCTTTTTTGATAATACTATCTTCCGAGTAATGGTTCATGCAAAATTCTCCCAAAGCCGGTAAGAGCAAACATGAGATGGTATGGAGATCAGAGACGTACCCAAAATTTTGTTTATGTGCCATTGGCTTAACATTTGTTTCTAAAACTTGCTGAGAAGTGTCATTATTCTTTGCTAGAATAAAAATAACGGTTCCACAGCATATCAAAGCTGTAACCTGAAGTATAAGCTTATAATACCTCTTATTAATACGGGCCATTTTGTATACTTTGGTGACTGTAAAGATAGATTGTTGTATGCCACAAACTACAGATTATCTGTAATTTTTGTTATTTTTTTTTTCGTGAGGAAATAATTGTACAGTATTTTTTTTTTCGTGAATTTATTTTACAACATCTCGGATTTAATTAAAGAAAGAAAGGGGTGTTTAGGTTTATAACTATTTTGAATTATTTTTAACAAGAATTTCCTTAATAATTACAAATATTGAACATTACAAACCAAACGAAATTATATATATCCAATGAGCAATTTGGATTCTCAAATCAGTATACTGACATCTAAGAGTAATACATCATTGTCTTATAAAAACAGCAATGTGTACAATTACTGGAAATACTACAAGCTATATGACGAATCTGTTATTAAAAACAACTTCTCAATGATCACAGACAGCAAGTCATACAATAACAATATGAAGTATGTCAAAAGCAGCAAGTACATAGTTTTTTCAAATAAAAAGGTTATAAATGTTTTTGATACAAAGACTAACACGTTTGCAGTAAACAACATTAGCATTGATGATTTTGATGTTGCTAAACACGAAGTTACACATCTAAAAATCACCGAAACTACTGCCCTTGATGTAGACACTAGCGATATATTTGTTACTGTTGTATTTGAAAACAGTGAAAGCGAGAACAATATCAATAGCCCATACATTATAAAAATCTACAACTTATCTGATATTCTACAAAATGTAAGTGTACAAAATACCTCTAATAACACCTTAAAATATCACACAATGATTACTGTAAATGATGTTTCTGGCAAAAACAAGTTTCCAGTATCATGCTTTGAAATTAGCAACAGCATGAATGTTGCATTGCTAGGTTTAGGAAATGGTGCTGTTTACTTGATTAGGGGAGATTTCAAGAGAGATAGAGGTTATAAACAAAGATTGATATACAAAAACCTGAGTCATCAAATGATAACAAATTTGAGACTTGTAAAGAATGACAGATATGCTGTAATGACCACTATTGATCATCTTTTGATATTATCAACTGATGGTGTGATAAATGACAAGCAACATTTGGAAAAGAATTTCTTTAAAAATATTTCAAATATTGAAGGGGCAAACTTTAATTTGATAGATATTAATGAAAACCAACAACTGATGTATGTTTTAAATGTAGATATAGTTGATGTATATGATCTAACCAATGATTTTAAAAAAATTGATAGCTTTAGTGTAAATATCAGCAACAAAGCGGTCAATAACTTGTACCTAAAGTGCATTGACGACTCAGAATTAATAATTGTCACTCAAACGAACGAAGATGAGGAATCAGCACTCAATGAAAACGCAGTTAATAGAAATTCGGTAAAGGCAACTGTTGTTGATGTCGAAAATCGTATAACAACTTTAACAACTGTATTAAACAATAAGGTTAATGAAATTATTCCGACTGAGGATGAAGTTTTTGCCATTTTAAAGTCAGGAACTATTCACAAATTTACCAAAAAGGATACAAACAAAATAGTTGATATAATATTAGGTGGTTCAAATGTAAGTGATGCCGATTATAAACTTGCTATCAAGTTATTAAGCCATGATGTAGCAGGAAACAATGAAGCTGTCATCAAAAAATACGGTGACTTCCTATACTCTGAAAATAGACTCGTTGAAGCAATGGAACAATACATGAAATGTATAGAATACTTTATGAACTATTCAAATATTGAAAACTTGACATCAATGAAGCCAGGTGAGAATTCGGAAACTTTTCCAAGTATCACTGATATCGTTATCAAATATGCCATGGATAATAACAATGAGAACTTTATGGATCCTAAGGAAAATTTCGAAAGTTTAGTTAAATTCTTGAAAACATTAATTATGAAATCCTTCGCAACAAAATCTGACTATGTTACCTTGTTGATGATTTTGTTGATAAAAATGGCATCTTGGGAAGAGCTACTAGACTTAATAAACGATATCACTAGAAAAGGTAATTACTTCCCACACACAACAAAAGACAAAAGTTTTGATAATTACAAGGAATATTTGTTTACTATAGAAGAAGATGAGGACTATTGGTATGATGACAAAAGGATATTTGATATTGAGACAATTACTGATTTATTGATTGACTCAGCTGAAATGTACAACGGGGAATACAGAGGCGAAGTTCAAGACATCTTATTTAAATTGACTGTAAAATTCAACAAAAATCCTGAAAAAGTTGTGGGAATTTTATTGAATGTGTTGGATAAAGAAGAGTTTGCTTTGAATTGGATCAGAAGATTGGATCCTATTGGATTTTTGAATGTGATATTTGGCCCTTCCGGGGTTGGTAGAATTTTACTGAATTTACAAGAAAGGAATCCTAAGTACGACATAGTAAATTTGTATGTCAAGTTGTTTACTGGTGAATACAAAAAGTTGTATTTAGATGGTACTGAAGCAAAACAAATTTATGAACCACCAAAACCAAGTATTGTTTTTAGCTACTTTTTCCAAAAAGATGGATTATTCAAAGAGTTTTTGGAACAAGTTATCAATAGCAAAGCTATAAAAAATGATATAGAGTTTAACAGATGTGTAAATGCACTTTATTCAACATATCACAATTTAGATATGAAGAATGAGGCTTCTGAGTTGTTAAAGAAATACGAAAACATCATTTCAGAGCTTTTACAGAAGGATGATGTTTTGAGAACAGACAACACTGAGACTTTAATCAATAATTATGTTGTATTAAATGATATTTCTAGTTTAGTAGGTTTGCTAGAAAAAGAGGAGATTCTTGCAAAGACAAACAAGTATACTTTTATGAGACTTTTAAGACACATAACATCAAAACCTTCTATCTTGAATGAATTCACAGAAGACAGATTGAAGAAATTGATAGGATATATTATGAAAAAGAAAGTTCTTGACATGATTACCCTGGTCAATGTCTTATCTGAAACCAATGTAGCGTCTTTTGGATTAATCAAAAACCTATTTATAGATTGGATGGCACAACAAGAAGAGACTTTGCAGCAACAAGAAGAGACGATAACAAAACTAGTTAATGTAGGCAACAATGCGTCCGTATCTTGTTTAGTTTGCGAGTTGCCTTTAAATAGCTCTTACTTGAAGTTTGCTTGTGGCCATAGTGTTCATAAAACTTGTTTACCAGAAGATGCTGATATCATGTGCCCAGATTGTGGTGGGAAGTTACTACAAACCGAAGAAGAAATCAAAAAAATCAACAGTTTCAGTAAAGAAAAAGACACTGAAATTAAAACGAAAATGGATGCTTCTACAAATAGCAGCAAGAACGAGGTCTTTGATGTATTATTAGAACTATTAGGAAATGGTGCTTTAGAAATTCAATAAAGGTATTATGAAACATTTTTCAGACAAGTTTTTGATTTCTTCGCTACCATGATTTTATGTTTTTCAAAGCAAAAAAAATCGAGATTTAATCAAATTGCTACAAATATGAAACATCTACTTTACTCAAATATAACCATATATATTTTGATTTTTTTTTTTTTAAATAACTGAAATTATATAAAAAATAGTCTTTAAATAAATGATGTGGCTCAATGCTTTATTATTATGAAAAGAGATTTGTAATATATACCAATTATCGTCATATATAACATCAACATATAATGTTTAAAAATTATGATATAATGGATAACTTCAACATAACAGGGTCCAGCAATATGACTCCTATAACTGAGAAAGAGAATCAATTTAATAATCCGTATGCCACGACTTTATGGAAAAGCAAAGATGAGAACAAGAAAACTGTCAATAAGTTCAAAACCGATAGCAGAGATAATATCAAAAAGACTTTAAGCATAAGAAGAAATATCACCATGAAACCTTTGCATTTAACCAATAAAGTGAATAAAGAAAATATAAATAGTGCTAGCAAAAAGAAAAAAATTTCATCTTATTTGCTTGATACTGATGAATCTGAAGTTTCTGATTTGCCATCAGTTTCAAGCACCAACAGTGATTCATTTCAGCAATTTAATCATTTAACCAATGATACAGTTATGATTAAAAAGAAAAAGATATGGAACAGTGCTGTTTATAACAAGATTGATTCACCGGTTTATCTGACTTACTTAAAAACACCATTGTCTCAAAAAGAGCTACCTTTCAATTTGAAGACAAAAAAAGATAAGTTTGACTTTTTGAATGTTTTGGAGATATTCAGCATGTACGAATCCAATTATTTGGAAAATTTGAAAATAATAAAAAACTGCTTTCACCAGCAATTTAACAAGAATGAAAACATAAAGTTAAATATCAGTTCTGTAAACGGTATTGGTGACGGTGAACTGTTAATTTTTGGCAACATTGAAACAATGATTGAATTGAATATCAGCTTTTTGCGAGAAATAAAAGATTTTGTTTCATCATATTTCAATATTAACAGGAACGATTCCCAATTTTGGTCCATTGTCAAAGACAATTTGAATATAAAAGATCTTAATGAATTTAATATTGCTCAAGTTTTAAAATCTGCATTCATCAAATGGAAGCAAACGTATAAAACCTATATTGTGACACAGCAAAAGCAGATTGAATACATCGAATTTTTGTTGGAGAACAAGGAAACTAGATACTACATGTTAAAGTGGTTGGATTTGAGTGTTTCTAAAGTACCAAATTTTAAAAAAGGTAGTCAAATACCACACGAATATTTTGTTAGACTGTTAAAACAACCGCAAGAAAGACTTCAAAACTGGCAAAACTTTTTGGAGTCAATGGTAATGATGTCTAAAAATGTTTTATCGTGTAAGAATTATGAAATGATACTGCGTCTTTATGAAGATGTTAATGATTATGCTCATGATTTACAGAAACAAGTAAAGAACTTTAGTGATACAAAGAGATTATCAGCCACTGATTGTTTAGGTTCAGCTAAATCGATTAATACTACTTCTAATCCAGCTGAAGTGAATTATTTTGATAAACTATTTTCAGAAACATCTTCCATTTACACTGGAAACTCAGAAACATCAAATCCAACAAAGCTTAAAAACAAAGTAAGTTTGGTATCTTTGAAAACATTCAATACTGTTGGGAATTGTTTGATGAATGAAAAAACTTTGCAGATACTTCTAGAAAACGATTCAAGCAATAAAGACGAGTTTGATTCTAACAAATATGAAGCAATTTTTAAGAGAATCAAAGTTGATTTGTATGACTTGAATTCCACCTTAGAGCAGCTAACCTTTACAGGATACACTAACTATTTGAAAAGCTTTGTATCTGCCTGGAAAAAGTTGCTTGATACTAAAAGTGATATTATGGATCATAATATATATGAGATGTACCTTCAAAAGTTGAATATCCAATCTGAATACCTTGAGGAATTGGAGAATCACCAGTTGAAAAATTTGGAAAAAAACTTGAAGACTGTGATAAACTATGTGGACTCTGCTTATAAGAAGATAAAAGACTTGTTGAAGTTACTACATACTCAGAACACTGATAGTGAAAATAATGGCAACCTAAAACTGCATGGTCTAAAAAACAAAGTCCATTTTGACAAAGGCGTTGAACAAGAAGCTATACAAAGGCATATAAAATTCCTTACCCATCAATTGAAACAAGATACACCTGTGTTTTTACAAACGATTCAAAATTTTAAAACAGAATTTATTAAAGAATATAATAAAATTTCATTAGAATTTTTAAAAATTATGGTTGGAAATAAAAGCAACTTGGAAACTTATTTACACAAGTATAATAACCAAGAGCTTGATTTTGGTGATAACTTTGACATAATACAACAGTTTATTAACAATAAAGACAAAAATAAAGAAATTATTAAGGAGAATGACAAAATGATGTATTACCATTCAAAGACTTTCAGATATTTATTTAAATAGAGTATATATTAACCTTTCTTTATATCCGCCATTTTTCATAATAGAAATTTCTTTTTTTAGTTGGTGGCCAAGTAACCAGAATTTCCTATTTAGGAAATACTTATTTTTCATAAGGAAATCTACAATCCAAAGAGACTTTTTTTTTTTTTTAAATGTTTCAATAAAATTTAAATAAATTATACAATTGATATTTAGAGAAGTAACATCAATCACCCAAAAAATATAAACTATATAATAATGTCTGCTGAAGCTCCTGCTACTTCCAAATACGCTGATTTACCAGTTACTGTTGAAAAGAATATCCCAGTTACCTATGATCTAGGTTTGTTATCTGTCTTTGACTCTAACCCTATTAATGGTGACAATTTCGATTCTTCTAACGCTAAAAGAGAACAGTATATCAAGGACTTAACCAGAGACAATACACAACTACTTATAAACCAACTACTGCAGCAACCAATCCAAACCACCACCGATTCTGCTAAGTCTACCATATCTTTAATTCAATTACCTCAACCAGTAACTGAAATTCCAAGAGAAAAGGCCTTACCAAAGCCAAAGGCTCCAACCAAATGGGAATTATTTGCTGCCAAGAAGGGTATTCAAAAGAAGAGAAAAGAAGGAAAACTTGTATATGATGAACATAAAGGTGAATGGGTTAACAAATGGGGTTTCAATAAGAAATCAGATGTTTTAGCCGAAGATTGGTTAGTTGAAATTGATGATAAAGATACCAAGAACCCAGAAGGTTTAATTGACCCTAGATCTTTGAAGAGAGCTGAAAGAAAGAAATTAATTAAGAAAAACGAATTACAACACAAAAAGAATTTACAAAATAACAAGTAAATGGAAATATTATAACTAAAAAATTATATACTTACGGTAAACAGTTATCAAACCTAAAAAAAACAACAATTAACATTTATATATATATATTATGATTCCAAGTATAAGGAACCGGCAGCAACAATATCTCTATGGATTAATTTCATTGCTTCATTGAATTTTTCCTTTAATTGGTCATTACCAATAATGGAACAAGTATCTATCATTTGTCTCAATAATTCTTCCAATCTTTTGAAACCTCTAATCAAAGAACCTTCGTAAACTTCAGTCAAATGACACAAGTGTGAGAATTCAGCACCTCTACACCATTCGTATACAACTTCCATTAAGTTTGGTCTGAATTGTTCAACATATTCTTTTTCAACAATTTCTAAACCAGATTCCTTCATTACCTTGGCAACAGAGTTAGCTATAGACTTTAATTTAGCCAATGGTTCAGATAGGGCAGCTGACAACTTTGGTTCTGTCTTGGTTCTTTCTTGGAATGCCATACATGATAGTAAAGCAGCACATTGTGATGGATCTAAATCATTGAATACACCGTCAAATAGCAATTCAGTAATTAGCAATTCATCACCAGATGATATAGCACAAGCAACTCTTCCCTTCAATTGAACAATATCATCTTCGTTACAGAAACCTAATCTTCTCAAAACTCTCTTTCTCTTCTTTAAATCATCTAATTGGATAACAGAAACAGTTTCATCAATCTTTTCTTTAATTTTCTTTATGTCATCCTTTAGCTGCATCTTTTGTACATACTTGGTGTATAATTCTTCCTTCAATAATGATTTTTGCAAGTCATTATTCTCAATTTGGTCATTCAAAAATTGAATCTTCTTGGTTAAGTTAACAAATTCGTCATCTTGGATCTTCATACCAGTAACAGGGTTCATCAAAGGAATGGTATTGTTCAGTCTCTTTTGAACTTCAGTCAAGGATTTAGAAACGATTCTTATTTGCTCCTTATTCTTTAAATGTTCTGGCATTTTAATCTTGACCTTAGAAATTTCTTGTATGCTGTATAGATCAATAGGCAAGATACAACCTTGAATACTTTGTTCACCAGGTTTAATAGGTCTAACTTCATCTGGGAAGTCTGGGTTCAAAGGTTTAACCAAGGTGGTTGGAGAATCAATATAGACGGAGTTTAATAAAACATTGACAACAAAGGCTTCGTGGTCAGTGTAACTTTTAGTGTTGTATCTAGAAACAGGTCTCTTTTGATATTTCTCAACAACACCCCAGCCAAAGTCTTTACCTTTGATGGAAACTCTAATCAATCTACCAGTGTTTAAGAACTTAGCACAATTAGAAGGATGAGTAATAACTAATCTTTGTTGTTCTTGTAATTGCTTTAATTGTTGGTTCAAGTCGTATAAATGAGCAACTTCGCCTTCATTTTCAATAACATAGTTAGTCTTCAAATCTAATTCTGCTTCATTTAATTTATTGTACAAGATTGGCAAGGATTCAGAGTTTTGGAATTGGAAGAAGGAATGTTCTAGCATATATTCAGGTGAGACACCTTCAACTCTTAACAAATTCAAAATCATATTGTAACCCAAGTGGAAGGCAGAATCTAATCTATCGGATTGACCCTTAACCATACCTTTGGCAACTTGTGGTTCCATCTTTTCATCAATCATCATGATAACAATACCTCTGTCATCTAAACCTCTTCTACCAGCTCTACCAGACATTTGGATGTATTCACCACCAGAGACCCATCTTATGCTATTACCATCCCATTTTCTAACACCAGTGAAGATGACAGTTTTGGCAGGCATATTTAAACCAATGGAGAAAGTTTCTGTGGCAAATAGACACTTCAAGAATCCTTCTTGGAATAAAATTTCAATAACCTCTTTCAAAATAGGTAGTAAACCAGAATGATGGATACCGATACCTCTCTTTAACAAAGGCAATAGTTGAGTAATTTGAGGTAATTGTCTATCCTTTTCAGGTAAAATAGCAATGGCATTATTGAAGATTTGTTCTATAGAGTTCTTTTCATCTTCATCATTGAAATCAATGCTGGTCATCTTCATGGCTAAACTTTCACAATCTCTCTTACTGAAGGAGAAGACAATAACAGGATTGTATCTTTTTTGCCAAATCATTTTGACTATTTTGAAAATATCACCTTTAGAATCATTACCTTTTGCGGCACCACCCTTGTTAGCCTTTGTTTTTTGGTTATCATTGGCATCTTCAGATGAACCTATACCCTTCATAGCCTTTTGGAAATTTTCTTCTCTAAAGTTTGATTTTTCATCAACTACTAAATGGATACCATTACCACCAACTGGGAATAAGTAATGTTGCAAAGGAGTTGGTCTATAATCAGTATAAACAATATGACAAGGAGTGTGGTGGATTAGACAAATCCATTCAGCAAATTCTTTAGCGTTTGGAATAGTAGCAGATAAAAAGACATATCTACAGTTGTCCGGAAGCAGAATGATAGTTTCTTCCCAAATAACACCTCTTTCTTTATCTCTCATATAATGGACTTCATCGAATACAACCCATTTAACTTCTCTCATCATTTCAGAACCTCTGTATAACATACTTCTTAAAATTTCAGTTGTCATGACTATACAAGAAGCATCTGGGTTTATAGTAATATCACCGGTCATCAAACCAACATCACCAAAGTCTTTTAAGAATTCTCTATACTTTTGGTTAGATAAAGCTTTGATAGGGGAAGTGTAAATGATTCTTTGTTTATCTCTTAGAGTTTGGGCAATAGCATATTCAGCAACTACAGTTTTACCAGCAGAGGTGTGTGCAGCAACCAAAACAGATTCGTTTCTATCAATACAAGAAATGGCAGTATCTTGGAAGGGATCCAATGTGAAAGGATACTCTCTGGCCTGATTGACTCTTTTATGTTCAGTAATAGGAATGTAGTCGTAATTAGGTGGTAAGGCTACTTGATGTCTAACTTGATGTTTGATTTGAACCTTTTCTTCAACTTCAGCATTCTTGGTTTCATCACTTTGCGGCAATAAATCATTTGATGCTGAGTAATCAACAACTTGTTCGGATTCAAAACCATCTTTGAAAATACCTCTTTCTTTTGGTTTGCTGCTGAATTTTTCATCAACTTTAACTTTTTTAGTTGGATTTTCTTCGTTTTCGCTTTCAGCATCAGAGACATCGAATAAATCAAAGTCATTATCGTTTAAGTCAACATCATCAATTAGATCGTTAACAGAACCAGGTTTTGTTGATTCAGTTTTGTTTAAATTGGACATTTTTGTTTTTAGGTAATGTTAAAATGTATATATTTTGTTGGGTACACCTCACGAGATACTTTTATCAAAGTATAAACAGAATGAATATAAGATGAAAGTTGTTTAGATGAGAGTAGAAATACGAAAAATATGTATATTAAAAAAATTATAAAAGCAAGAAATTTAAAAAGAAAAAGCAAATAAAAAAAAAAAAAGAAATGTTAGAATGGTTAAATCCGATATTGATATTTTTAAACATTGGTAATAAATATTTCCTATTTGGGATATCTACTTTGATATGTCATACTAACTGAATAAAAAGAATCGAGGTCTATTGCTCAAGATATTAGACTATAAAAATAGTGATTAGTGGTAATTTTGCAAACATACATATCAACTTCGGTATTTTGTTTAAGAAAATCAATTTTTTGGTTTTGAAAAGACGTGACCTGCTTGGTATTGATCAAATCTTTTTTACAATTTACCCCAAAAGAAAAAAAAAATCATATATCTGCAATATATACTGGGGTTTTAAAACATTCAAAACAAAACCAAATCACAAATTAACCAACTAGCATTAAAGTATACAAGACACTATGGATGTTGAAGAAAACAAATTATTTCAGCAGCTTTACAAAGCTAAAAGCAAATATGAAAGCTATACTTCGATCACCAAATACACAGCAATCATAGATTGTATTATTCACGTAGGTGATTTAGAGCAAGTGACAGTCTCGCGTATAGTAAAATCTCTTGAAGCCTTGTATGGTGACCAAGTTGCTGCTCAAAATAAACAATTGAAGGATTTAATTTATGAGCGTTTCCACAAGTACCAATCATACAAGGATTCAGCAAATTATACCAAAGCCGAATCTAAGAAGAGAAAATTAGAATCAAAAGAGACTGAATCAACAAAGACTAAAAAAAAATCTAGTAAAAAAAAGAAAACAACAAAGAGTTCGGATGATGAGCCAAAGAAGATGGTTGGTTTGGATAAGAAAGTTCAAATAAGCCCTAAGCTAGCCGATATTATTGGAGACATAAATAAAGACACAAATGAATTATGGAATAGAAAAGAAATCACAAGCCATATTTGGCAATATGTTAAGAACAACAAGTTGCAAAACCCAAACGATGGCAGGGAGGTATTAGTTCAAAAAGATCCTAAATTTGCCCAATTGTTTCCTAGCGATATGGAAACTTTGTCAATGTTTACAATGCAAAAGTATCTTCAAAAGCATATAAAAAAGGATGATAATGATGTATTTGAGGATTAGAGCAAAGTCACGTGAATGGAGTTTAAAATGAAGAAAGTGTTTAATCAATTGGGAATCAGTTTTTGTGTACTAAAAACAAAAAAACAAAACAAAAGAAGAAGGAAGATAGAACACTGTTACGCTATCTGTTTTTAATTGAAATATCCATATATAAATAGACACAGAAAATTCAGCTTAAACTCTATACACTTTTATATTGATGAAAAAATATAAATACACACCTATCAACTTAGCAACAAAATCATGTCAACACTATCGCTTAGCCAGGTAGCCTTTAGTAAAATATATTTCATAAACTTACTATTACATTCAGTAGCTGATATAACCGTGTCTGAAGCCCAATCAAGACCAAAATCTCAGCATAGGTCTGTAAAAGAAGTTGTTAATACCAAGGTTCTAGGTAAGGAATACCCCATTTCTTTGAAAAACAAATATTTCAGGCAAGTAAAGCTTAAACTATTTCTGATAGATATCAAAAGGGTTGAATCTTTATATGAAAATATTGAAACAAATGAGTTGATTAATCATTGGAGAGAATTGTTTTTTCACTTTAATATTTTAGATTTTGAAAAGTTTTTGAATTTTCATGTAAGTGAATCTCTTCAAACTAAGGATGCTATAATGGCAATCCAAGAAAGATTCGCAAGCTACCTAAAATCAGTAAATATAAATAGCCCCGCCTACCAAAATTTATTACCACAAGAATATGGTTTTATTGAATGTATAGACAGTTTAATGAAAGATCCTGACAATGTAATCAATTTAACAATACAAAAAGACAACAAATTTTGTCAAAAAGCTCTTCAATATGTTTTGTGTTTATTCCCAATAGAGTTTCTATATTGTAAGCTAAATAACGTAATACAAAAATTTCAAATAAGCAAGAACTCCGAAATACATCAAATATACAATGCTAAAGATAAGGAAAATTTGTTACTGGAGAGTGTCTATTCCAAAGGCGTTCTACTAAATGAAGATACTACAAATTTATACAACAAAGATTCTACTTATAACAAAAAAGTAATGGAAGAGAATGTTACAAACATAGATTATGATGAAACATATCAGAATAGTATAAATTATCAAGTTGATACAACGTCAAACAGTGTCAATACTAATAAATCATTTTGTGGTAACAACATTGCAGATACCATTTTGGTAAATAATGATTTTTATGAGATGAAATCGGCAAAGAATACTTTGTTCGATAAAGCAATAGCCGTTTTAGAATATGAAGAAAAAATAGATTTAATAAAAGAGGTTATGGTGATATTAAGTGAATTCAAAAAGTTTGACAATATCTTTGCTGACGTTATCTTCAAACAAAAAATTGATATGTTTTTGAACTCATTTTTCAAGTTCTTTCATGCTACATATTCTGATTTCTTGAGAATATTGTTGGTTCAAAAAACAGCTAAAAATTTAAGTATTATTCACAAGTCATATACACAGTATAAAATATTCTTGATGAATATCAGTTTTGAATTTGACGAGAGATGGGAATACATTTTTGAAACTCTGAACATCAAAGAGTTTGAAGACTTTTTCCAAAAAATTTTTACTGATTACTTTAATGACCAAAAGTTTAAAGTTGCTGTTTTTATAAATGACATCGAACAAGTTTATAAAGCATTTGATACATTGGATCTAAGATATGACTTTATTAAGATTAATTTTAACACTATTTTTAAAGCATATTTTAGTAGAAACTTTAAAAATATGATTAGGAAGTTCAAGAAGCGAGCAAGAGTAAAAGAGTTTGAAGTTTTCAAGATCTTTCAAAATTTTATTTTACAGAATATTAACAGATTTAATTTGAATGCCAACTTCGATGAAGATAAAAATTTTAATTCACATTTCATTAAGTTTTATAAAAATTTCGTTCTCTATCTATCTGATAAGTTCTATATTGCAGTAAAAGAAGTTTACCAAAAGAAAGAGATTGATGAAGAATTTATGAGCATTAAAATATTTGATGTTTTAAAGCTTGGTCGAGTTTTGGGGAATGAACTTCAAGATTTGTTTATAACAAGAAGTAGTATGGTTTACACAAATGCAATGGTTCATTTTACAAGAAATATAAGCAGAGATATACTAGATTTACTATCTGATATGAGAAATGATTTTGTTAAAGAGATTATTAGCATACATGTAGGAAAGAAAAGCACTAACATATACCAAAAGCTATTCAGAATATTAAAAGACACTTGTAATATAATAATGTTTATAAATGAGTATAAAAGTATAATGGAAAACAAAAGAAAAAGAGGAACTGAATTGACAAGAAACAAAATGCATTATTACGAATTGGATAGTATTTTGGAATCTGAAGATATCCAAAACTACAAAGTTCAAATAGGAGAGAAAATCTTATACTCAAATGAAACATTGTTTATGCATACTTATGAAAGCGAAGAAGATTTACAAGTGCAAATCTTCCACAAAGAAAAGCTTCTTTATAAAATACCAATAAATGATGTGAGCAAAGACGGGCGAGTTCAGATAGAATTGAAGAAACGCAAGATACTATTAAATTTAAAGTTTCGTATGGTTGTTGTTGAAGACTTTAGTATAGATTACTATGCTGATATGGTTGTAAAGAACGGAAGTTTATTGTGCAAGTATATCAACAAAGAGATAATTAAGCAAGAGTTTGATAATCTTGGGAACAAAGATTTGGTGCAAAAATTAAAGGATACTGGTGTCATAAACACTGTGAAGGGTCTCGAGAGTGACTATTTTTATAATGTCCTATGGAGGCACTACTGTGAGTCAGTTTATTTCAGTCAGGAATCTAATTATGACAAAATGCAGAGAATAAACCAGCTTTATGAAATTCTTGAGTTAAGTTTAGATAATAAGAATGTATTGGATAAGGAAAACGTGTACTATGAATATATTGTTAACATTGTTGAGTTAACAAAATCAGCAAAGAAAAGTGAAGTAATCATATACTATGAAAAAGACAACTTGATGCTGCCAGGAGAGATCAAAGTAAAAACGGAAACAATAGAAGATGCAATGAGAAAGTTAAAGAAGAGAACTATATAAATATTGTGTATATTCATACACCCAATTGTAACCAATGATGAAGTTTTTTATATTAACAACGTTTTTGTCTTTATTGATGTAGAAAGGAATTATTTTCAATTTCTCTCCAGTATCATTATCTATGATAATACCAAAAGAATTTACAGACTTGTATTTGATAACAAATTTCTGATTCTTGTAAAACAATGGTATTTTTAGGATCTGAGATATAATTTTGAGGTATAAGATATGGTTGGTAATGTTACAATTAAACTCAATCAGCTCTTCATCTTCCAAACATTTTATGGTGTTCACAATGTTATTAGGATGTTCAAGAGTCCTTAGGCGTAGCAATGATTTGAGATGGTCGTTGATTTTAGTCAATTTCATTTTTTTCTTTTTCAATAAAGCATTGTGGTCTTCATGGAGTTGAGTGTTTGTAGGAGACTTCAAGTCGTATTTACTACTAAGTAGTAGATTCTTTTCATTGTCTGTGTTTGCAATTAATGATGTGCCTTGAAGGTCCGGGATTTTTATGTCTTCAAGGTACATGTATTTGTACAGAGAATGATAATTGTGGTTGTTGATTTCATTTTTCAAAGATTTGATATCGCTGATTATGTCAAAAATGTCTTTAGCAACCAAATTGTTTATATCTACCAACTCATTGAATGAATAACTTTTTTTGTGTTGTGGACTAATATTTATGAATGAATATGTGATGCCCTCTGAGTGCAATACCAAATGGTGGTTCTTGTGGTCATTATGTTCTATTTTGTCAAATACAAAGCTATCTATAAAAGAGCTGTTGGTTTCTGTATCGCAATAAAAGTTGATGTAATTGTTGAGGAATGTATTTATGGGGATATTAACCACATTTTCAAGATCATCTGTGTAAAAAGTATTGAAATCTATATGTTTTGAACTCACTGGATGCTCTTCAGATATGTATATGTCCGAACCTGAATGATCAGTAATTGTAAAGTATATTGTGCTAGACTGATTGACATGTTTTATAAATTTAGTGTATAGCCTTATCATGTTGTCTGGTTTGCATAAAAAAAAAAAATAAACAAACCGGAAAAGGGGGGAAGAACTGCTTTTCAATAAAATAAAAAAATACATCCGCTAAACGTCTAACATGACTATTTTGTATTTGTTCATTGATGAAAATTTCATTTGTTGTAGTAAACATTGTATAATGGATGTTCACAGCAAAACATCAACTCTTTAAGATTATATTATTAAAGCAAACTAAATAATAATAATATCTTCTTGATATACGATGTTCCAAGTGTGTATTCTTTCTTCACCAAACTCATTTGATCAAATTTACAATTTCTTTTCTTTTTTCGAGTTTTTTTCAATTCTGATACTTTTTTTTTTAAAAATTGCTTGAAAAATTCATTGGTATAAACAGCACCAAGATAGATCACCCTCTTTATGGCTAACAAAAAGATATACGCTGTTCGAAAAGGGTCTAAAACAGGTTTATTCTCGTCTTGGGATGAAGCCAAAATTCAGGTTTTGAAGTACCAAGGAGCTCAATACAAGTCTTTCTTTGATAGAGAAGAAGCTGAAATATATCTGAAAAATGGTACATCAAATCCAAAGCAAGCTACAAGCCCTGTGATAACAAAGAAGCAATTTCAAAACGACCATGTTGAAAAATATGGTTCTTTGCTTACTCCTTTTATCAAACAGACATCTACATCATTAGATAACTATAAAAAAGCATACCCAACATACCACTGTCCTGTCAACAAAGTGAATTTTGCTCTGCTAGGAAAATCAGTACTTTATGATATTCAACAATCTCCGTTTAATTGGAATTCATCTCCAGCTTATGTATTTGTTGATTGTTTGGATAACCACTCTTTTATATTTAATACTTATAAACTATTGACGGATCATCAAGAATATAGAAAGAAATGTGTCAAACCCAACGACAAGTCAGCAACATTTTTCAGAAAACTTCCTTCTCTTCAATATGCTTACAATTATCTAGTAAATAAACTTTACGATTTAGAAGAAAAATACATGAATAAGAACAAAATTGAAAAGCTGAATTATGCTGGGTTTTCCAAATCTACAGAAAATACGATACATGTTTATTGTGATGGTTCTTCAAAGGGTTCAGCTATGGGCAGGGGAATTTATTACGATCTAGAATCTTTGAACGATAAAGAAAGAAATATCGTCTCCCAATTATTGAAAGAAAACGGCAGTAGACCTGATAATTTTACTAATGATAGTAAAAACTCTAACAATATTGCAGAGCTGTCAGCTTGTCAGCGTGTATTTGAAGATCTTTTGTTAATGTATAAAATATTAAACAAGAACTCCTTGAAAAAAATTTATAATGTTGTGATTCATACTGATTCATCTTATTCTCTATTTGCTATTGAAAAGCACATGGCTAATCTAGATCTAAAACAGAATGAGGCTTTAGTAAACCAATGTTTTATTGAAGCTTCTGTGAAGCCTTATTTACAGTTAAAGACTTTTTATAGAGTAAATGATGCCGAAGATATGTTTAAAATGGAATGGGTTGCCGGTCATTCAAACAGTGATGGTAACAATAGAGCCGATCGTTTGGCATTTAATGCAATGAAAGGAAATTTCGTTAATAATGAAATCAATGAATCACTTGACTTTTCAGCTAATGATTCGAATAAGTCTCCAGAAATTATAGAAATTGTAACAAGTGACAGTGAAAGTTTTAGCGATGGTGATTCATCTAGTGACTCATTGACTCCAGTACCGCTAGAAGAAGATACAGTCTTTAATATGAGATTATGTGAACTTTTGCAGTTGTATTACCGAGCTAAATATGAACCACATCCGCTGATAATACGTGACCTTGAAGACACCAAAGCACTTTTAGAAAAAGTTTTTAATACAAAAATAAAATTTAATCAACTTAGAAGCAGGTTCCCTTGGATAGTTTGGAAAGCCCGATTGAATTGTAATATCCCAAAATTTGATGAATTAAGAACACCTTTAATATTGGAACGTGCAATACAGAGAAATCAAATGAAAGTGTATGCAGCTGAAAGATGGATAAGGTTGCTTAAAGATAGACTTATCATTTATGAACATGATGAGAGATATGAT
This sequence comes from Hanseniaspora nectarophila, assembly GCA_030573495.1. Lineage (NCBI taxonomy): Eukaryota > Fungi > Ascomycota > Saccharomycetes > Saccharomycodales > Saccharomycodaceae > Hanseniaspora > Hanseniaspora nectarophila. The sequence continues at coordinate 59,400 of JAJMDJ010000007.1, forward strand.
CCATCAGATGATAATGAAAAAATTGGTTCAATGAAAATTACTTTGAAAGCAAAATGGAAAGTGGCAGATGTTTTGAATGAATATGTTACCGAAAATCAAATTGAAATTCCATCATTTACCCCTGAATATATAACATCCATCACATCTGATAGCAGTGAAGATGAGGAACCTTTGTTAAAGAGACAAAAATTATAGATATATACAATTAATCAAAACATACTGTCAGGTTTTTGATCAAATAAGGGCATACCATCTCTTACCTTTTCAAGTTCATCCAGATCTATTTCTATAAAACCATAGTCTTCTTCAGTCTCCTTTAATGTTAATAGTTCATCACCCCATGGACCAATAATCTTGGAATGACCCCAAGAGCTTCTTTTTTCATTGTGATCACCAACTTGACCCACCAAGACTGAATAGCACTGGGTATCCAAACTTCTAGCTTTCCCCAAAAGATCCCAATGAAGTTTACCTGTAAGCATGGTAAAAGCTGCAGGGTAGAGCAATACATTGGCCCCAGATTTTCTCAAATAACAAGCTTGTTCTGGGAATCTAACGTCATAACAAATATTAGGACCAACCTTCAAATCACCAACAACTTGAAGTTCAGGTAATTCAGTACCCTTTTCAACCAATTTGGATTCGATGAAGTCAACCTTTGGAACATCAAAGGTGTGTATCTTTTGATAAGTATTCAAAATTTCCCCAGTGTTTGAAATATGTAATAAACAGTTTCTTACTTTAGTTTCTGGAGTCTTGAATGATGGCAGGTGAATACAAATGAAGATGTGTAATTTTGTTAATTCAAGAGACTTGATAAAAGATTGCAAAGGGGCCAAAAATTCTGATTCGACTTTTTGGGCCAATTCATAACTTTGTTGTTTGTTCTCACCTATAAAATCAGTAGCTTCTGGAAAGACTATGATATCTAAATCGTCTGATAAAGATTTGTTTATGTATGACTTGACTTTGTTCAAGTTATCGGCTAAACTGTTGTTTGAGCATATTTGCACAATACCAATTCTAGAAACCATATTGTTATTTGTGTTTGGTTTTTATCCTAAAAAACTCATGATAATGGAATTAGTCACCGCATTTATAAACAATTAAAACAAACAAAAATTACAACCATAAATATATTTAAGATCTTATCTCCTTGTTTTTTTTTTTTTTTTTTTAAAAAAAAATAAATCAGTGGATAATTATCTCCTTATAAAACCTAGTATATATACATCTCTTAAACGCTTAACTTGACTTCTTCCTTGTTGATCAAATTCTTGTATGGTTCTAAAGCCTTGGCAACATCGTTCTTAATGAACTTTTCGGTTTGTTGTGGAGCTCTACCAACGAAGGTTTCTGGTCTCAATAGAGTTTCTAAGTCGTTCCAGATAGGCTTGAAGAATTCGGTGTTCTTAATTCTTTCGATTAAATCGTTATCACCACCTTCGTTCTTAACAACATTGGAGGCTTGGTGAGACAAAACTCTGATTTCTTCGTGAACTTCTTGTCTAGAAGCACCCTTCTCTACCATAGCCATGATGATATTTTCAGTGGCCATGAATGGCAATTCCATTTTGATTCTCTTTTCAATGACCTTTGGATAAACAACTAAACCAGAGGATATGTTTAATAAGGTGGATAATAAGATATCAGCAGTCAAGAAGGCACTTGGGATAGAGATTCTTCTGATGGCAGAGTCATCTAAGGTTCTTTCAAACCATTGAACAGAAGCGGTTTGAACAGCATCGTTGTATAAAGAACCCAAGTGTCTGGCCAAAGAACAGACTCTTTCACATCTCATTGGGTTTCTCTTGTAGGCCATGGCGGAAGAACCAATTTGTTGCTTTTCAAATGGTTCTTCAACTTCCTTCAAGTTAGCTAATAATCTTATATCAGTAGCCATCTTGTGGGCAGTGGCAGCGAAGGAGGATAATGGACCAATGATGTCAATATCAATCTTTCTGGAGTAAGTTTGACCAGTAACTGGGTAAACGGTATCGAAACCTAATAATTCAGTGACTCTCTTGTCCAAGGCTTCAACCTTATCATGGTCACCGTGGAATAAGGATAAGAAAGAAGCTTGAGTACCGGTGGTACCCTTAACACCTCTTAAACCAATATCGTTTCTGGCTCTGGTGAAGTTTCTTAAATCCCATAATAATTCTTGGATCCATAATGTGGCTCTCTTACCAACGGTGGTTAATTGAGCTGGTTGGAAATGGGTCCAACCTAAAACTGGCATATCCTTGTAGGTTTCAGCGAATTCGGATAATCTGTCGATAACATTGACGATCTTGGCAATGACGATGTCGTAAGCATCTCTCAAGAAGATCAAATCAGCGTTATCAGTAACGAAACAGGAAGTAGCACCCAAATGGATGATACCAGCAGCTGAAGGACAGGTTTCACCAAAGGTATGGACGTGGGCCATAACATCGTGTCTAACAATGGATTCTTGAACGGTAGCAGCCTTGATTTCATCATCAGTGATTTCTAAGTTCTTTTCCATTTCAGCAATGGCTTCTTCAGAGATAACATTTAAACCTAATTCCTTTTCAGCAATGGCTAAGTTTAACCATAACTTTCTCCAGGTGGTGAATCTGTTTCTCAAAGAGAAGATAGAAGACATTTCTTCAGAAGCGTATCTAGAAGATAGAGGGGTAGAGTATTTATCGAAATCAGACATATTGTTGTTGTTTTTTTATGTGTAAGTATTTGGTCTTATTATTACTGTTTATTACAGTATTCTATTATTTTAATCATGATATTGTTTAAATAATAGAACACTTTTTTTTTAAAAAAAAGAAACGAAAAATATATATAGTGACTGAAGTTTACCTTTAATTTTACAAATCTGTTAATTTTAAATTTTTTTCTTTTTTTTTTATAATTTTTTTTTTTTAAACTTCTGTACTGCAGAAGAAAAAGCAGCAAAAAAAGAAAAACCATCAAATTACTCCTTTAGGAAATGTTTCCGATATATAAACCCACGCGAGATCACTTCTTATTTTCCTTGTCAAGCTTATACTTCAAATATTCTATGCTTGGACCCACGTTTTTCATTGGATCTTTATAATCAATCACTCTCTTGCTGATGTTGTGAGAAAGACCTGTAAACCAAATCAAATCACCTTTGTTCATACCATCCACAAACTTGTAATACTTATTGATGATATCTTCTTCTTTCACAAGCTTTGTTTTTTGCAGCTTCTTATAAGCCTTTCTTTCAATAATCTCACTATCAGACAATTCAGAGTCAATGTAACTATCCATTGAGCTCTCAGAGTTTCTTCTTTTTCTTTCGTTTTTCGTCAAGTACAAATTATCAATTTCATCATCAGAGTTGATTACTTTATTTCTTTCTTCTTCCTCTTCAGCCTCTTTTTGTTGCATTTCTTCCTTCTTGAATTCTTGCAACAACTTTTCCTCTTCATTCTTCAAGTTTTTATTATTAAACAATATCAATTCTTGGTTTTTATCACTAACTTGTTCATTGTAACTTTCAACATTCTTAATCATTTGGAAGTGTATGTTATTATCAGTTCTGACAAACCCTTCAATGTTATTCAACAATGGAGTATTCAAAACATAACTGTGTTCTTCATTCAACAAGTACATTTGATTTGAGTCAATAATCTCTCTATTCTCGTTCATCAAAGTATTGTTTCCTTTGAACTGTCTGTTTAATTCCAACAAACCATCTAGAAAATGACTCTTAGTTCCGGTTATCTCGGCTTTAGATGGCTTTTGATTGTTCATGGATTGCAAAGCAGCATACTTCTTTTTGGCTTTATCAGCTTCGGTCAAAATACTCTTGGTAATTGATGGTTTCATGTTTTCTGTATTCTTGGTCATAAACTTCATGTCATCGTCTTTGTAAGGTTTGGAAATATTGGCACTCTTCATTGCCCCCGGATGCACTGGTTTGTGCTTGTGCTTGAATACTGTAGGTCCTGGACTTAGGCTATTCAAAGTAGCCAATCTTTGAGCCTTTGAACCTGTGTTGTTAATAGAAACTTGAGGCAATGCTCTGGTGAAGCTATGTGTGCCAATTTTGTTGCTTCCACTAGTCTTCAACAAATTGCTGACATTAATTCCTGAGTCGTATACTTTGTATACAAAAGATGACAACGCACTACTAGAATCAATGAAAGATTGATTAACTGGATCAAATCTAATATTTGGAGGTAATAAATCAAAGTGCTGTGGCAAAATCAAGTGTCTTTGTGTGTAGACTCTTGAAGTTGAGTATTCACCCAATTCATCTTTATCAATTATCTTATCCCTGTATACATTACCAATGGCTGGTTGTTCCCTATCATCTTCAGTTTGCAAAGTTGGAAATTCCTTTTGAACAGAGTCAGTATTCAGTGGCAATGATGCATCAACTAGATGCTTCAGCGGTGACTCAAACTTCTTCATGTATCTTAATTGTGAAAAGGGAACATCAACTTCTCCAAGTTCCTTAATACATTCAGGCACAGCACCTTTCCAAGTTCTAATTTTGTTGAACTTATAAGAAGTATCATTGTATCTGTATTCACAAATGAATATTGGCTCAACTATATCCAAAGGTTCCGCTCTGACAAATCTGGTGAAATGGACAACAGAACACAAACTGATGATATCTTCTGCTCTATGAACTCTGGATTGATTAGACTTGACAACCTCATTTCTATAAAATACACGATCAGCTCTGTGAACAGTTTGTTCTGGTCTTAAGTACCAAGAACAGGACATCCACATTGAGTTGTCACCAGGTTCCTTCCAGATTTGGAAGATTTGAGCAGGGATAGGTCTTGATGGATCAACAGGATTTTTCAACAACACAAAAGAACCTATTTCGTATACAACATCCTCCATCAAGAATCTATCAATTATCATCTTTTCATTCACATCAGGCTCATTAGGAACATCTTTGAAGTAAGAAAATGCTCTTTTGCTCACTCTGGTACAAAAGTTTGCTATTTCTTCTCTATCTTTTCTCAAACAGTTTTCAACTTGATAAGCAGTAACTTGTTCAAGGGCCTTGTACAGTTCATAAATATCTATGATGAACCCTCTTTTAATATTAAACTTTACTTGTTCATAAGTATGCGCTTTACCATCGAATAAAAACTCGGCTTTGTTATCCAATAATGGGAATGTGGTTAATTTTTCTTCATTCAAAAAGTTTATGAATTTTAGTTCCAAGTTACTCTTCAAAGTGGGTCTACCCTTCTTTCTGGCAATATGTTCATTGATATCATCAAACACCTTTCTTTCGTATGTTGTTGTTCTTTCTCTTATGAAAGCTGGATACCTGTTGATATCCCCAATTGGAACTTTTGTGAATTTGCTGGCAACATCAATGGAAGTAAGGAACTTACGGCCATCAAGGGCAGTAAAGATCCCGTTGCCATCATCAGTCCCATCAAGTTGAGATGGATCAAGTGCGCTAGAGTCCATGTTTACTTTGGTTTCGATGACTTCTCTTTCGTCTATAGATTTGTCGCCTTCTATGATCTCACTGTTGTTTGGTTCAGGGGAGTTAGATCTTTCTTCAGGTTCTGGGCTATTAGCAGCATCACCAAAATCAACATACTTCAGATCTTGCACATTGCTGATTTCCTTCACCTTAGGAATGATTTTTTCTTTCACGGCCTTTTCCAACTCTTCAGCTTTTTTATAAAATATAGATTCATTTGGGTTGAACAGCTTGCAATTGTATATGATTTGACATAAATCATTCACAAAGTTTTGCACGTTGCTGGCATTGTAATGTTTACACTGTCTGAACATTTTTTGAAAAGACATTGGGGTTTTGATTATGTTGTAGTATTCAGGATTGTGTGGTCTGCTAGGAAGGATATTAAAAATATCAATTGTGGCTTGATCTAGATACCCATTTTTAGGATCAGTAAATTCATCAATGAACTTTTTAAGTTCAGTGGAGATATCCATATGCGTAATGGTGATATATTCTTTTTGGTTTTATGAATGTTTATATTCTTGAAAAAAAAAAATGCAAAACAAAAACACACCAGAAAAAAAATATGATAGTTAACGCATAACAAAATTAAACCTATATTTCTGTTTTTTTATACAATCCGCTACCAAAAAAAAACAATGATTTCAAAAAATATATAAACCTTGACAAAACATTAGCAATAAATCGTTATAAACAATAAAAGAATATATAAAAGTTTAGACAGAGTCGCTGCCATCCCAACCAACAGCCTTCAATTCCTTGATGACAAACTCTTCTCTTTCCAACTTGGATATTTGGGTCAATTCCAATCTTTCCCCAGCAGCTTGTTTTTCCTTGATCTTTTGAATACCATGGTATACCTTCAACAAGTTTCTCAAAACCTTCTTTTCAGGAGTCAATTCTTCTTTTTTGGTTTCAGTCTTAGGAGCTGGAGTCTTCTTGTTTTGAACTGGAACAGCACCTGGAACAGTCTTCTTAACATTGGTTTGTCTTTTAGCAGCAAAGGTTCCAGAGCTGGCACCAGCTTCAAACAAACCACTGCTGACTTTACCTCTGGAGGCTCTCCATGAAGTGGCTGGTTTCTTAGGAGCACCTGGGTTTTGTTCCTTTCCGGCGTTTTTGATCTTGTATTGGGTGACTGTGGCATGGTGGTGGATCTTTAACTTTGAGTCCTTGAAGTCAAAGACTGGGTCCTTGGACTTCAAGTCCTTCAAACGCCATCCACATTGCAGCAATTCCTTGAATTCCTTGATATAAACCAACTTTCCGGAGAAATGCAATATCTTGATGACATTGTCAACTCTTAGTCTTGGAGATGTTATAGCCATCAACAAGAACTCACCATTAGGAGACCACTCAACAAAGTTGATGTTGCTTTGTTCAAAGGATACAATCTTCTTGTAGTTGTTGGTGATATCAAAGATATCAACAGCACCAGCCAAGTTACCCCAACCTGCAATCAATACATATTTACCATTAGGAGAGTGCAAGATGGTATTCTTTTTATCTGGTTCCATAGACTTGATAACATCACCTTTAGTATTGTAGAATACAGTCTTTGAAGGCATATAACCAAAGTTGACAGCAAAGGACAATCCATCAACATTCCAGTTGATATCATGAATAGGACCAGAGTCCTTTGAAGAAGTCAACAACAAGGCTTGGTTGGAGATGTGGGATAATAAATACAACTTGTTTTCACCATTGTAGGAATTACTGTTGAAGTTGGTGGATGTCTTTCCTAATACTGTGGTACCTTTAGAGTTCCAATAAAATATACATGAATCAACAGAGAAAAAGGTCTTTGTGTTAACAGCTTGTTCTATAGGTTTTTTGCTAGGTAAAGATGAGGTTACCCATATTTGTAAAGAGGCTGGTTTCCCAGACTTGACAGGAGTAAAAGTAGCAATGATTGGAGGTTGGTTACAGTTAGGAGAAAGTTCGAAGTTTTCTATGGCATTGGCAAAGTTGAATGTGTTGTAGATGTTTTCAGACAAATCAAATGATAAGTTGTCGCATTTTTCATTGATTTTGATGAACTTCATGGCCTTTCTATTGTTGGATAATTGAATCACAAAAGTATCGTTTTTGTTGAAGGTTAAATGCCAGTTGTCCAAGGACTTGTTGGTATATTCATATAGCTTTTTGTTGTTTACGACATCATAAACTGTACAGTTCTTTAAACCTTCGTTTTCATCTTTGTTTACAGAGAATTGTTGGAAGGTTTGTAAAAATCTACCTGTATTGGAAAACTTCATTGAGTATAGAGGTTTATTAAGAGGAATTTCCATAACCAAAGTGGAAAAGTCCTTTTCACCAGAGTATACCTTCAAGTTGTCAGCCAAGGCAATAGCTAGGTAAACACCGTTGTCACTGATGGCCTTGGTGGTTGGCTTGGTGCTTAAATCTGGAACGTTATCTTCAGAGAAGGTGATTTTACCAAAGACACCGTCATTGGCAGTGGTATCAAAATCAGGGTATCCTGTAGTAGTTTCAATATTTTCTTCAGTTCTAGTAAAAAATTGACAAGACATTATGTGAGGATTGTGTGTATTGTGTATTGTTTTTTTGGTGTTTGTATTATGATGCTATCTAGAGACTAATTAAAAAATATATATATTTTTTAAAAAAAATGTGTAGGATCCCATATCATGTATTTTTTTTTCTAACGTGGAAACACCAGAAGGAAAAAAAAGAAAAGAAAGAAAAATTTTCACTAGCAAAAAAAAAAAAATTTTTATTTTTTTTTAGGTTTTAATTAATAAGCACAATGCAATTCATGATCAGTGAAAGTATCCAAAAAAAAAAAAAAAGGGGGTTTATTTAATATTTGAAATTATATATCTCTCTCTAAATTAATTTTAATCAACTTTCATCTTGTTTTTTTCCGTTTCTCATTTTTATTTATTTTCTTAGATACTTACACCTTGAAAAGATTGGATGATCTCTTCTCCGTCTTCGTAATTTGGCTTATCTGCATTAAACTCATCAGCCTTTGTAGATCCACTGTTGGCTTTTTCCATTTTGGCATGCATCTTTTCTTCGCTATGGGTTCTTTTTTGTGATTCAAACAACGTCATGTTGCTGAATCCTCTTGTATTCTTGGCATTCAGACTGAATTGTCTATTGTTGTGGTTTTCATCAAATATGTCATTGTCATTCATCTCTGGTTGGAATATATCTTCTTTAAAGTCTTCTGGTTCGGTTTCCGGTGTATTGAACAAGCTTCTATTGTTGTAGATATGCGAAATATTGCTGATGATCTGATTCAAATCTATACATTCTATTGAAATCAAGTGAACAGGCAAATCAATCATTTGACGAACAAATTCCTTTAATACTAGGATTTGAATTTGTAATATTGAATTCAATTCCTTCATAAAAAGATCTAAATCTCTCTTCAAGTAATCAATACACATCAAATGTTCTGTTATTAAGGCAGATATTTGATGAAGTAGCCACAGTCTATATGGGATGCTTGTTTCAAGCAGCCTGATGGTATATCCAATGATTTCTGCAATGGTATCATTGAAGTATATTTTATTTTTATCATTGAAATCAAATGACTTCAAAATAATAGTATTCTTGTTCATGTCATTAGCATTATGTTGTAAGACCATATTGGCCAAGTCAATATCCAATACCAATTGGACTGTGGGTAACAAAGTCAGCCAAAATGCGGGGTAATGTGAGTTATCTTGGATATTCATGGCAGCATGGATGGTATTTTTAGAAATCGCCAGCGACTCTTGTTTCAATAAGTTTTGGAAATAATATTCCTCTATGAAAGTTGTTGAACTGTTGATGTATAATTGGAAGTTTTTATTTTCAGGTAGCGTTACATTGAGTCTATCACTAGGAGACAGCTTTTCCAATTTCTTTAAAATAGATGGGTGTTGTATTGCAGCAAACTTGAATGGACAAGATGCAAATAAAATGTATAAAAAGGTAATACCCAAAGACCAATAATCTGAAATAATAGTATCATAACCATCTTGTTTCAATACACTCAAATCAGAAAGAGGTTGTTGGATGATATAATTTGGAATGGCATCAAATTTTGAGTATTCTTCTTTTTTAATATATTGAGGGAAAAAACATTCAGGAGCAAGGTACTTTTCAGTACCAATACATTGTTGAAGAGAGTTCATATTGAATGTACTCAACCCCCAATCAGTTAATTTTGCATTACAATTAGCATCCAAAAGAATATTTTCAGGTTTGATATCTCTGTGAGCAATACCCAAGTTGTGAGCATAAATCAAAGCTTGGTGGATTTGATTGACAATTTTGTAATAATTGATTGGTGAATGAGAGCTATCATTAGAATTTCTTAATAATTTCATGTGGTCATACAAATCTCCAAACTCGCAGAATTGGAGGACAAAGATATAAAACTCAGACGACTCTAGGAAATCAACCATATGGCAGATGTTGTTGTCGTTCATTACGTTGTTGTAGAAGCTGATGTTAGAACCTTGTCTTAATTTGTTTAGAATCTCATACTCGTTGTTTACTAGTTTGAATACTTTTTTCAGTTTGTTTTGGAACTTGTGTTGAAGCACTTGGAATTCAGGGTTATCATTGGGGACATTGAAAATGGGTTTAAAGCAGCACTTCAGAGCAACAAATACCTGGTTATTTTCAATAAGATTGCCTTTATAAACAGTGGAGAAAGACCCACTTTGAAGTTTACAAACTTTTTGGTAAGGCATTATTCTATGGTTAATGTTGTTTTGATGATGTTATTCCTTTGTTGTTTTGTGGTTATTCAAATGTATAATAAATAAATAAAAACTTGAAAATCAGTATTAAATAATATAAATTAGTAATTTTTGGGCTTGGTTGTATTGTTTCAAACTCCCTGTTTAATTATATTGCAAAAGGAGGGGGAAACAGGAATAAAAAATTATGGAAAAGCTTTTACAGCCAAAAAAAAAAAAAAAAGAGAAGCTGCTACAAAAATATATGGTGCTTTTTTTTAAAAAAAAATTTGACAATCAAAAAAAAATGTATATAAACCCGTGACAAAGACCTGCACCCTTATTTATTTTTGGTGCTGTAAGAAAAACACTCAAGAGAATTAAACACTAATAGAACTTTATCTGTCATATCTTTTTTTATTAGTGCGTGACTTTTTTTCTTTTTTAATTTGATTAAATAATAAATACGTGTATGGGTTTAGAGTAATGCTCAGTATATATAACATTTTTTTTTTTTTTTTAGAATATACCCTCTCCATATAATCCTAGGATATTCAAACAGTACACTGGCAAAGTTCCTGCTAACAACACAAACACGTGTTTGGACAATACTCCATCCTTCTTCATTGGACAATCTCCCTTGATTGCTGGACACTCCCCTTCCTTCTTAGTCACCGGACATGTCTTCTTAAAAGAGAACTTAGTCAACACAATACCGTAAAGGGCTGACAATGGTCCAACCATAAACCCATAAAGAGTATATGGTTGCTTGTATCTCAATGGTACTTGGAAGTACCCAACACCCAAGAACAGGGTGGATATACTCAACAGAACCAAACCAGCCTTGGACAACTTGCAGACAACCTTGTTTTTGAAGTCATTGCTAGCATCTGTGCTAACAGTCTTGGTTATTAGGTAAGAGGAGAATAGTACACCAGTATACAATCCTAAGGATGAAACACCTACAGTTTTGATAATTCCTATACAAACAGACATTTCTTTTGTTGTATATATATTTATTTATGTATGGGGTTTTTTACTTGTTAAAATGATTATTCCTTAACAAAATGTGTGTTTAATTCATTTGTGTACCCACCAAAAAAAAGTGTTTACATATTTATATAAAGGAAAAAAAAAATAGTATTCATGTTCTAGAAAGGTGAAAAAAAAAAAAAAATCAGTACACTAAAACTTCCAAAGTGGTAATATCCGATTTTGTTGATATATCTCATAAACATCGATATAATAGCCACCCAATAAAAACAGATACACACACAACATGTCTAATGTATCAGATGAATATAACTCAGAAGATGATGTCGACTACAACCCTCTTCTTGATACCAACAAAGACTCAGATTTGGACGAAGAAGATCTGTATGACATCGACAACAACATAAAATCTAATATCAAAACAAGACACACTGCCAAGAACGATGAACAGGATTCATTCCTCAAAGAACAGCTCAACAAGTATGGAAACATTCTTATTCAGGACTCAAATCATTCAAATACAATTGATGTCAATAAAATATTCACAAAGCTGAACAAACTCACGCATGATGTTTATAAACAAAATGACGACAATTCACATGTAGATATTCTAAACAACCAAGATATGCTGAATAACATTGTGGTGAGAAATAATACAGATCAAAAGATCATTGAAAAGGTCAAGATCAAGAGAAAATATAAGTTTGCGGGTAAAGTCATTGATGAGGAAATTGAAGTTCCCAAAAACAGTGCCATGGCCACAGAATACTTCAACAGTTTGAAGTTTGATCAAGTGGATGAGCAAGCAAATGACAAAGTTGAAGATATTATAAACAAAAACGAAAACCTCATACGTCCTCTCAAGAGAAAGTCTATTCTGAAGGATATCATCAATGGTAAAAATCCACAATTCAAGAACCTGTCAACTCTGGAAAAATCTAAAATCGATTGGGCCAACTTTGTGGACAAGTCTAAGATCAACCAAGACGAATTGAAAGAAGGTTGGGCTGGAAACAAGGGTGGGTTCCTTGAAAGACAAAAGTTCTTGGAGAGTAGAGATTCGGTAAAATAGTGTATATATATATATATAAACCCTTATAAGTGTGGGACTTTGAATGATGCGAATACCATGTTCAATACTGAGCAAACACCCTCACCCAAAATCAACCCACTTGATACAATAATCACCTTTGTTCTACTGGATCCTTCTCTGTTGTAGTACCAAAAGGCGAACATTCCTCCGAGGAATCTTTGTATGGTAAAGGCAGGCAAGATGATCATGGAAATACCAACAGCAACCCCACTTGGGAGCATATCCGTCAACCAGCAATGTTTTTTGTTTCTGCTCAGTTCAATCAACAAGTTTTTGGCCAATGAGATGACGGAAAAGATAACACCAACAATGATGCAACAGGATACACACCCCTCAGGCAACCCACCTCCATAAAACAATCTTGCTGAGTTGATCCATACCAGGGCTGTTGGGATTCTGAATTCAACAGATGGGATTTCGTACACCTTGTCGTATAGCATGTACAAAGCAGCAGCCACGGGAATGGAATAAGTAGTACCTATCAACATCCCAATGAATTGAGACTTTGGAGATGCACCAAGCAAGTGGCCTGTTTTCAAATCTTGCATCAAATCACCAGCTTGTTCAGATCCAGCTTCGGAAATGGCACCCGCAACCAAGTTTATTAAAATCGCTCCAGGAGTATTCTTCTTGGTTATCAACGAAAAGATCAATTGTGATAGTTTCCCAAGACCGGAAACAGGATTCAAATCAGTCTCACCAAGGGCACGCACGGCCAAGATGGACAAAAACATCGATAAGAACAAGGCCAAAAGCAATGAACTGATGGGGATGATGTGGATTCCAAACACATAGATCATACCAAGGATACACAAAATGAAAGAGAGAATGATACCTGTAACAGTGACTGTGTTGGAGACTAACAAGTTTTCATCAAGGATATTGTCATTCATTTGGTCATTGCTCACGTAAATTATGGTATGTCCGTCTTCTATCACCTTCAAGACTTTTGTTTCAACAGGTTCTTCAACAATGGCAACTTCATCAAGACTTTGTGATGATCCGTATGGGGGATTAGGTGACACGGATGGTGATCTTCTCATGAAGCTAGCAGCTGATAAGCTTCTGTTCATGTTCGAGGCCATGGCAATGTTCATGTCAGAAGCATTACTCATGGGTATTGGCATTGGCATGATTGGGAAGTCGTCCCTGGACTTCTTTCCAAAGAATGACGCTCTGAATGTCTTTTTATTAAACTTGAAGTTCTCATTCTCAAACCCAACAGTATTCTTAGTATGCATGTAAAACTTCACACATGCTTTGATACAAACAACCATCAATCCAATCAATGAATCAACAAGCATGATGGTCAATGACGGCCACAAAACCCAGCCACTGATCCCCTGCTGCCAGTTGTTTGGATCGACATTTATATCAACATATTTCTTGTAATAAGCGATGTATGACAAGAACCCCCATCCGAGCACGGCCCCAAGCAACATGTATGAAGTTGTCTTGTGGCCCATGATTATACCCTGGCCAAAGTATGCTGGTGATGGTTGGAAGTTCCACATGTAGTGTGTGGACAGAAACTTCCCAAATACGGGGATGGCCTTTACTTGTGGAACAAAGTATGAAAAGATAGTGTATAGTGCAGATACCAAGAATGTAATCAGCAAAATTGTTATGTTTTGTCTGTAAAGGTAATCTGGGTTCTCAAGAGCCTTGGTATTTGTCTTGTAACTGTCCTCCTTGGCAGCAGTGCTTGTATTAATCCTTTGTTTATTGTCAAGCTTCAACTTCATCATATTGATTTCATTTTGGCTCACTTCTTGAATGATTGGGGTGTTTCCGTTCAACACAGAGATCAACACAGCAGTACTTTGCCCCGAAGGAAATGGTAACTTTTCCTTGATGACAACCTGAGTTCTCAATGGAATAGCAAAGAACACACCAAAGAAGGCCAATCCAGTCCCCCAATATAATAATTGTTTGTAGCTCAAAACAGATAGGTCTAAACCACCAGCCTCTTCAATGGTCAAAAACTTTTGTATGGCTGGAACGATACCCACAAACCCTAAAGACAACGCAGATGTTCCCACAGCCACAGCAATACTCTGACTGTATACATTCTCCACATCAGTAAACTGGTTGTCGGTATACGGGAAGAAAAGTGGGTAGATGCTCTTGAAAATGGCACATGATAGCAAGGATGAAGGCAAAGTCATCATGGTGATCCATCCAGATTGTAATCCGAATTGCATGTTTGAAAGTAATACCAAAGTACCTATAAGCAACGATATAATGGTTGCACGAACTGTTACCTGAGGAAGGTATGCCTTTTCAGTGAACTCGCTCATATCATTGGGATCGTAATTAGTGGATGAGCTTTCTGGTTGTTGCGAATAAACAACATCATCAGACGTATTGATAGAGTTGATCAACGGTTCTGTCAGTGAAGATGCCATTATGTTGTTTTGTTGTTTTTTTATATGTTTTTTTGGTCTTTTCAAATAAATCCAACTTCTTAAAACTTACAACAAATTATGTAATGCTAAATGCAGATTCAAAAATCTTTTGTGAAAATTCTCCTACATACATTTTTTTTCCTTCTGATTTTAAAAAAAAAAAGAAAAAAAATTGAGTGAGGAAACCGCCCCTAATGAGCACAACCGGTGATAAGAAAAGTAATGGAGTAATTCATAAAATATTTGTACTGATCTTTAAGCAGTACCAGCATTTAATATATAGTTCAAAATGTCACTTAGTGTTAGCAGCCCCTTGATGTAGCCGTTCTTGTCTATCACATAGAATCTGTGCACCTTGTTGGTTCTTATACAATCCAAAATATTAAAGAGAGTTTCGTCTTCTTGACAAGTGTAAACACCTTCAAAGTCGTTTTCATTTCTCTTCAAAAGAGCCTCGCCCACAGTCAGAGTCAAGTCATTGTAAAGACCATTCTTAACCAAACCAATGACATCAACAGCTTCATAGCAATTTATCAACTTGTAGTCCTTTTCAGTGACTTGTTCTAAAATAGGAATGGAAGAAACCCCGGTTTTGGACAAGATTTCAATGACATCAATAACAGGAGTGTGAATGTTACAGAACTTGATTGTATCAAAAGTCTTGATGATATTAAGAGTATGTAGCTTCTTCTTTAAGAATCTAATCTCCCTACAGTTCAAGGTCAAGAACTTAAGGATTCTGTATTGAGTCAAAACAGATATCACAATGTGTTTTCCTGTATCCTCGTCATAATCAATCAATGATATTCTTCTTGAGTTGGACTTGCTCATTTCCAAACATGCTTGGAACAATGGCTGGAAGGGGTGGATGTTAACATCATCCAACTTGAACTGGAAGTTTTTATCGGTTTCTAACTTGTACAATTCTTTTAAGGTCAAGTAATCGATGATATTTTCACTCTCGTCTTTGTTGTTGTGTATTTGGTACTGAATACAGTTGATGAAGTCAGTAAGGGTCAAAAGACCAGCAAATTTACCATTTTCAGCATCCCATAGAGGCGCAGATACGATATTGTTGTTATTTAGAATTGTCAAGGCCTTTTTCAATGTTAACTTTGTATCCAAGACTATAAGCTTGTATGAAACAGCCAACACATCGTATGAAGTTCTGCCTTTCAAAAATTTGCAAATAGATTGCAAGGATAGCTTTTGCTCAAGATCAACGTTTTCTATGTTGTTCAGTGACATTATTAGGGTATGATCTTTTTTCTTTTATATTGTTATTGTGTTGGTTTTCACAATTTCAATTAATGAAAGATTTTACGGGGCTGCGGGGAAAAAAAAGCACCACCAGAAAAGAAAAAAAAAATATTTGTAAGAGGTATTTTCTCAAAACTAAAAAAATATATATATATTTTTTAAACAAATTTTTTTTTTTTTTTTATAAAAAATAATAATTAATTGAAATCTAAAACCCATAGGTCATAACACATAAACTTGGCATTATTTTCCTCATCTTTTGAGTCTTCTTCACGCTCAAAGTATTCAACACCACTTGGGAATGTTTTGAACTTTCCCGCCAGCGGAGGTTTGTTCTGGTCAACACCTTTAGGATCTTTGTCTTCATCCTCAGAGCTTGGCATGAACTTTCTGTGCTGGTTGAATTTCATGTACGATTGGAAGCTAATGTCGCCATTGTAATTAAACATCATTGTTCCCGTTAAAGCAGTATTGATGTCTCTCTTGATAAAGTGACCGTATAGATTATCCTTTATTGATCTGTACTCCTTGATTGTTTCTAAGAAAATTTCCTTGTCAAAGTAGCATCTAATCTGATGGTTTGTTGATGGATCTGTATCATCTCTTTTTATTAATATCAAGTCGTAATTAGTTCTGTACTTTGGATAGCAAATTATTTTCTTGAAAAATTCAATATTTATTTCATGCTCGTTGATTATAGGAATATAATCAAACATGACAATCTTGGAATCCACTGAAGAAGCGCTTTCTGATTTGCCTTTGTTGTCCCCTTTAGTCAACATATTTCTCTTGTATTGTTTCAAAATGGCCAGCTTTTGGTTCGGTTTCAATCTCATTCTTCTCTTCAATTCAGGGATTATTGACTCCACTGAATCTTTGACGGTATAAAGAATCTGAGACTTTTTCACCTTACAAACGTTTTCGGTACCTGAAGAATTGTTTCGACCTTCATTTTCATCAAATTCTGCATAGTTACCATGAGGTTTAATTTCAATTTTTTTGTAAATATCAATATCAAAGAGTTCCTTGTGTGTCTCTGTTTGGGGAAAGAAATTTCCTTCATCAAGAACAGGATTAATCACAATTTTACTCTTGTTAAAGGGCAGCTTGTATTTGAAGTTTTTGGTTTCGATCTTGTTTTTTTCCAGGTACAAAAACTTAAGGATATCTAAGTTGTTTATAACAACCGAATCATTCTCTTTTAAGTTGTCCAGGTCTATATCCTTTCTTAGCTTCTTAGTTATTTCAGTAATTTCCTTATTACCACCATTGATATAAGATATAGAATCCAGATTTATATCTTGGGAATACCAATAGTCCAAATTGAAGTTCTTTCTCAAGTAATGCAGTATATAATCATTCAATGATTCATATAAAGTAGCGTTGATGGAAAGATCATTTGTGATTGGTCTACCCTGTCTGTTTTTAAGCAGGGATCTTTTGACTTTTTCAATAATGTCAATATCTTTTTTGCTCTTGTTGTTGTATTTAATTTCATATTCAATACAAGGTTCATTGCTTTTAGCAACTGGCTTTTTCGGTTTGTTGACAAACTTTTTCAAAGGTTTATGGATTTTGTTTTCGTGATCATACTTTGGCTTGGTGTATGGCATTTGCTGTTGCATCATATTATTAGGTTGCATCATATAATTGTTTGGTGCATTATTATAATATTGCTGATTGTTCATATACATGAAATTTGGATTCATATAGTATGGAGGAACCATCATCATATTGTTGTAATTTACCATGTTTTGATTTGGAGGCATGACCATTTGATTCATTGGTGGCATGTTTTGGTACATTGGAGGAACCATCATTTGCTGTGGTACATTTTGCTGATGAAATTGTTGTTGAGATTGATCTTTAGGTATGTAATTAGGATTGGGCATGTTGCTAATATTTTGCATTGAAACCGGCTGTTTTTGAATATTGTAATTTGAAAAGTGGGAGTTTGGCAAAGAATGTTGCTTAGCATTCAATTCTTCATGTTCATTGTAGTCAATTTCGGTTCGGTTGGAATCAGAGTGTACATCACTCTGAACCATGTTGGCTTTAAGCTTTAGCTCTTGTATAGAAGGAAGTTTGAATCCCATTTGGTGTATATGAATAGCAAGTTATGTAATTTAAAAAAAAAAAATAAAAGAACAAAATAAAGTTTGTATGTGGGTTTATGTGTTATTTATATATATTTTTTTTTTTTTTTTTTTGGTTGAATACCTTAAATAAAGAAGAATCAAGTTTATATACAAAAACAAACAAAAACAGAAGGGAAAATCTAATTAGCTAATAGATAAAGAATTTAAATTTTTACAAGAAAAACGGAGACTATTGTTTCTATATAGTCTAACCAAAAAAAAATTATAAAAATTTAAAAAGAAAAAAATTTAAATAAGAAAAAAAAAAACAATAAAAAAAAAAGCTTTAAAATTCGATCTTGCTGGCCATTTTGTGATGGAGAGATAAAGACTCTATTTATATTAACACATTTACATGAAACATTCCGATGGGTGTGCGCTTATTTTAATTTTTTTTTTTTTTTTTTTTTTTTTTTTTTTTTTTTTTTTTTTTTTTAATAGATACCTGCCGTATGCAGTGTTGCACAAATTCTTTAAAAAATACAACACCATGCTTCTATTTGCATACCTACATGGAAATAGCGATAAAAAAGGAGTATGTTTGTCCAGCTTACGAATTACTTCCACATGGACGATCAGGTCATATTTAAAAATGCAAAAAAAAAAAAAAATGAGGCTAGTGATTTTATGCGGAAGTTACGAGGGCAAAAATTCTGTAATCAAGAATGTGCTCCGTGAAAAATAATTTTTTTGATAAAAAAAAGCCTCGTATTTATTTGTTATTTATAGTTTCAAACCTATGCACACAGTTATTCGATTTAAAAACATATTTGATAGAAAAAAAAAAAAAAGAAGGAAAACTTTTTTTAGATTGGACATAATAGATCATGGACATTTTTCATGGTTATCCTTGGGAGTAAAACATATACATTCAAAGTGTATGTTTCTCTAAACGCATTTGATTATCACCTTTTTTTTATCTTTCAATTGAAACTAAATTCTCTCACCATATTTCAATATTCATTTTGACTTTTTAATCAGTCATGAAAGTATTTTCTATGCATCTTCACAAAAAAATAAAATTTAAACTACCTACACCCAAAAACTTTAATGTATAAAGGTATTGTTCGTAAGTAAAAAAAAATAGCTGAGTTAGTTTTCCCTAATTAGGAAGTGAAAAAATATATATGAAACAGCAATCTTAAATATTGCATGAAAAAAAAATTTACGATGACCACATTTCCAATTACGTCATAGATAAAAATTTATCTAAAGAACACAGACAAAAACAGAGATCTACACAATTGGTTAATAGCAAATTGCATGTGCATTACAACACTGATTTCCCAATCGTTATAACATTCTTTCTTATCATAGGCACAAAAATTAAATTACAAGCATTTACATCATCAATGGTTGCAAATTTTTTTTTTTTTTTTGTTGAGTACGTAATCGTAAAATAATTGAGTATAAAAATTATAATAAAAATAGACAAAACATTGTAATCAGTGATTAGAAAATTATAACTATGTTAATCTAGAGAGATATTTTATCCTTTTTTACGATTACATTTTTTTTTTGTCAAAAAACTTACAACACAGGAAAAAGTCATGCTTTCGGTTTAGTGGGGAATGTGTAAATGAGTCCGATATATAACCTCTACTAAAAGACCGTATAGATAAGTGATGTTTATCTATATCAGTAATAATTCGCTCTTAAAAAACTGTGATAGTGTGTTGCATAAAATATCAACATATACCTAATCTTGTTTTAAGTATACATTAGCAAATTATCGTACCGTGATAGAAAGTGTGTAGGTTTGTTAGGGGATATTAATTGATTGGTTTTATATTATTATTATATTTAAGATATAACAAGAAACTGTTACAATTCCTATTAGACAATTGTCTCACTTATATAGCTTTTTCCTTATCTCTGAGAATACCCTAAAAGTCTAATTACTAAAGATTTAGGGATTATACTTTTTCCAGATATTTCCCTTTTGGGACATACTCTAAAGATAAGGAATAACCTCTATTTTCAGTATATCGGAGATATTCTATCATACCGCTTTAAGCACGTGCAGGTATTGCCCGGTTTTTTCATTGAAGAAAACATTTCTTTTTATTTTCTCTGTTTAATTTAACTAACATCATTCCTATTTCCTAATCCGGACATGTTAGACCAATCGGGAAATACTTTTTAAATCATTTCTTTTTCTTGTTTTGTCTACCCTTTCCCTAATATTTATACTCCTGTAGTTTTTCTTTCTTTTTACATTTTTGCCACTCAATCATATTTAAGTAATTCCTAACTGTTCACTCTTTCGTAATTAATAAATGAAAAAGTTCATAAAAAACCATCTTTTTGAGTTATATTTTTATAGCTTAGATCAAATGTAGTATCTGTTCTTTCTAGCGTCATAGCTAGAACATTCCCCTATCATATTATCGATACTTGTATCTTTTAATATGATTATTTAATGAATTTTTGGATCATCTATTATTGTTGATATATAAACCAAATGGAGTTGTTTTAATTGGAGTGGATCTAAGATTATTATAGTTCTCTTGATTATTACTTCAAATGAAATACTTATCCAGGTAAGAAATCTTCTCTTTCATGGTTGTATAGATACTTTAGTGGGCTTTTCTTTTTTTTATTTGGATAGTGGATTTTTTGAAAATGGGAGTCATTTTGAATCATTTGATGAGTTTCGCATAAGAATGGATTATTTTTGTGGATTTCCTGTTATGAAGACTACACAATCTATAAAAGAAATGGTTTGGTATTAGTTTATACATCAAGTTAGGAAGTGTTTAATACAGTTTTGAATTTTGAGAAGTGATTAGTAACTTGTTTACTTTCCAATTGTTTAAAATTCATTGATTGTTTGATGTTTCTATTTTTCTTTTTGAAATTATTTTGGCTAATATGTTATAAAGAATCGAGTTTCAATTTGATAATAAAAGATTAACTTTTTTTTAAATGATTGACTTGGTATTTTAGAGAAGACAATGAACACTGTTTTATTTGACATTTGGTGAGATTTAGTATGAAATATACAACACAGTAGTTTAGACTTCAATTCTTATAAAGATTGAAGTTTTTTTTTGAACTTTGGAAATCAAAAGGGATTCGTGGGATGATTAATAATCTAGCTTTTGGTGTTTTGAAATTTAAAGCTTTTGAAAAGTGCAAATGTATGTTTTCTTCTTTTGTATAAAAGAAGTAAGATCATTGGATTTTTTTTTTTAGCTGGAAATTCCGTTGTATCATATCATTAGATTACATGGTGTTGTTTTCTTTACTTTTTTTCTGAAATAAAGCTTTAGAATGTTTTTATTTGAACATTTTCATTTATTTTTTGGAAAATTGATGAGAATTATTTCTATTATCTTATTGTTCATTGACCAAGAGAATACAGTTTTGTTCCGGATTTGACTATTTTGTTTATTACATTTTCTAAATGTAATATAGCAAGGTAGTTTTCAATCTATTTTAGCAATGAAACTTTTCAGGTTCTTGAGGTTTCTGAGTAAGAGATAACTGTGGGATTTTTGGATTTAATTTTCTTTTTAAATGGAATACAAATTTATAGTTTTAAAGTTTGTTTTGAATTATGTGGGGAAACACTTTCATCATGTTTTTGAAGTGGTTTGTTGATGGATTTTTTGGCGAAGGATTCAATGATTGATTAACATATCATTCTTTTTAAACCTAACAGAAGCTGGTCGTTGATTTGTTTATTTATAAACGAGTTGCTTCCAGCTTTGTTATTGTTATGGTTTAATGATGTTTCATTTTGTTCTTTTTCATAGCTTTTATTTTTTTTCAGAGCACATTCCTAAGGGATGTTAGTTTATCTCAGAGTCCTTTCTGAAGTATTAAAAAAGACTTTATCAACGGTTTTGTAGTTGTGCATGAATATTGTTGAACGCTGCTTCTTGTTGTGTTATTAAATCAATATGCATTTGATTATTGAATATTACCAGTTATTAGTTATTGGATTTAGTTACTGAGTTTTATTGTTTAGTTGGTGCATCAATTTATTGGTGCTCCGAGGTTCTTCTCTACATCTTATTGATATTTGGTTCAAGTATTGAAGATTTAATGAAGAAAGAAAGTGGAAAAGTAGATTGATGAAATAATAATTTTTGGGTTAATGATTCTAAAAAGATTCCTTTTCGGAGGGATCTTTTTGTTTTTTCATTATTCATCATCATATTCTTAATTGCGAGTTTCCAGATTTAGATCTGGATACGGGCTCTTTCCTAACTTTTTGCCAGTATTCTTATACCGCTTATAATTTCAAAACTGATAGTGGTTGATGGAAGAATTTTTTGCTTAAACGTCTTTCCAAACTGTTGGGTTGTTTAATCTTTTTCTTGTATTAAGACTTTATTCCAATGGCTTGCTTTGATGGTGATGTAATTATTCCAACTTTTGATCATTCCAATCGGTTTTGCCATTTTGTGTGTAGCTACATTTCATTTCAGGGTAACAAGTTTTATCTATTTGTGTGAGATTTTATCGTTTTATGATTCAGCGGCTCAGTACATGGAAAATCTTACTTTCTAATGTTTTACTTTTTGTAAAGGAA